>SKCR01028177.1:0-43459 GCA_019454045.1 Zanthoxylum bungeanum
TTACAGATCATGGTGTTGTTGTACAAATTAACTATGTGACAAAGAAAATTGCCTTTTTATCATTTGTAATTAGATTACCAAGATGTATAAATGGTAGAAGGTCCTTATGATTAGTTCCAGATTGAGATGATATGAGATAGTATCAATCTACGAAGGTTTAATCATTAAATATCGATATTCGGAGTATTATCGAGATTGGACATCGATAATGCGTAAAAGACTAGTATTACACTTGTGCGTGTTGTGGGAGCATAACGGCATAGTTTTCATATATTTGGGTATTGGATACTCATGCAAGTGTAATAGGAGGTTGTGTTTACCGATGGTACGGAAACAGCTTCGCTTTGGATAGACCCCTCGGAATTCCATTGGTAGTATGACTATGTGTCTATGGAAGTCCGAATCATGGTAGGTGTATTTGGTCTTAACCTGAGACTTTCACCACTAATACTTGCGACAATCAATATACTTTGGTTTTGGTCGTCCAGGGCTTTAATAGATTCTGTGTACGCCTATTCTGGGTATATTGAGAATCGTAGTGTAATGGGTGTGATGTCAAGACGGAAGTATCACTCCAGTCATAGTGGAGATGATGATTACGTAGGATACGGAACTGGTGCTCTTTTGTACTGCAGTCATCGGGATAATATGACTAGGTCATGATTATCCGATTATAGAGACTAGTTACCAGAGATCCAATATGTGCTTCGTACGGGGCAGACACAATTCTAGCCCCAGACCTAGCACGTGACATCCGATGCTGGATCGCAATACGCAATACTACGTATACTATGCCTGATAAAGATCACATATTCCTTTAAGAATATTTCTGGAGAATGGGGTAGGCACGGTGCTTTGCTAGAAGCCAACCATGTCTTGTAAATCAGTAAAAGCGTAGTACTAGGTACATACGTGTTCAGATAGTCTGACGACCGGATTTACTGCCAACTGACCGGCGTAAACACACACGTATAACGCAAGCGCACGTATCGTTCAAGTAGTATAAAAATATCGATCCCATTAAGACTTAATTCCTATTATTGTTATTAATTATTGAATCTTTTTATTTACAGATATCTAATTGAGAGAGAAGAGAATGATTGCTTGATTGATTTGATTGATTGTAGAATTGCTAAATAAATAAATAAATAAAAAGACAAAAGAAAATACTAAAGAAAATAACAAAAGACACAAAGATCTAGGGTTGTGAATCATTCTAATATCATTTAAAAGATGAAGTGGTTATTTCATGTTTGTGTAATAAATCAGTTTACTAACCTGGAACACTAAATTATGCAAAAGCCTATGTCGATGGTCAGACGCAAATACCCAGTTTAATCAATTGAACCATATGTCTATGTCAACCAATTAGCTGGATTCATTAAGTTTAAGTTCCAATTATGGCTACCCCCGCCCGACAGGTATATATGTATCCTGTAAGGAAATTTATTAAAGGGTTATCTATCCTCAAGGAAGATCGTGGGCTATTAAGTCTAAGGCTGAAAACCTAAAATCCCTATGTCTAGTTCATTTTAGATTTACCAGATCAATCTTATTGGTGATCAGACAACAAGAAGCATTAAGCTTAAGACTTAATAAGTAAACCTTTAAATTACCCAAACTATAAAAATAACCCCTTATAAACCGGTGATATTAGAATTCATCACAACCCCAGATAACTAACACATAACTAGGGCTAGTAAAAACTTAAAAGTAAAAGACATAAAGTAAAAATGCTGAAAAGTAAAAGACATAAAGTAAAAGCTGAAAAGTAAAATAAAATAAAATGCTAAGGTAAAAGGAATTACTTTTACTATTTACTATTTTAGATATCTCCCATAAAATAATATATAAACTTGTGATAATATTACCAACCGACCAATCTGGCGGTATCCTTTATTAGTCAGGTTTAACCCAGATTAAAATGAATTACCAACCGACCAATCTGGCGGTATCCTTTTTAAGTCAATATTTTAAATAGTGAATATATTATTTTTAAGGGAGATTAATCTAAATAGTAATAGTAAAAGAATTACCTTTCACCCTAGCTGGGGAAGTTACTTCCTCATGGTGAATAGTAAAAACTGTAAAAAGTAAAAAAAAGTAAATTACTATATTAACAAAACGTAATTAAAATTATTTACAAAACTAAAAAAAAAACTAAAAACTAAAAGAACTAGAGAGAGAAACTCTCTCTTTACATCAAAGAGATGAGAAAGAGAGGTACAACAAATTCTGAAATTTGAAGCTGAATTTATAGGCGCGGGTAGGCTTCGGGCATCGCGACGCTGAAGGTCTTGGCATCGCTACGCCAGCTTCTGTCGACGTGGCACGCTCTGGTTCGTCAGTTTGCAGATTCTGGATAAGCTGATAAGGTGACACGTGGCGAGGTGGTTGGGCTTCAATTATTGTGACACGTGGCGGCTTTTGATTGGTCGATGAGATTCTTATCCGCCACGTGTCAGATAAGAATTAGATACTCAATGATTGATGCTGACGTGGTGGTGAGGTGGCAGTGATGTGGCGATGACATGGCGACACGTGGGAAAGAGACTGTCGGCACTGTAGGATTGCGACACGTGGCACTTCCTGATTCGCTGATGATGACGTGGCGGTGAGATGGCAGTTTGACTTGGTCAACCTGGTGATGTGGATGATGATGTGGCAATGACGTGGAGTGACACGTGGCGATGATGACTGTCGGCACCGTAGGATGCTGACACGTGGCACGGCGTATTTTAGCAGATCGGCTGTGATGGTGACACGTGGCACGCGCACGTTAGCAAAGTCAAACTTTTCTCAGATTCTGATTTTCACTGTTTTGGCCCAAATCACCTCCAGATGTCCTGAAACTTTATTTATCTACAAAATAACACAAAACACATCTAAATATTCACAAAACTCAAGAAACTATACAAAATATTAGGTTAAATGAGTGGAAAATAGTGATAGATTTACCACTCATCACACCCCCAAACCTAACATTTTTGCTAGTCCTCGAGCAAAACATAAAATAACATAAATAAATTAACTAAGCCACTTTCGTAGGGATCACGGTTGCATTTAGCGTATGCAACAAGCCTTTAACCTCTAGGTGTCCCTAGTGGACGAGTTGTAGTCTCGTGAGGGTTTACAGCAATGATACCCACAAACATTTTATAAAAGTAAAAAGTTAGTAAAACTAATGCACACAAAAGCAAAAAGACAAGAGAAAAGAGAAAAAAAGTTGTCCTCAGAGAATGTTTAGTATCAAATTTAGAGGAACCTTCAAAATGTATATCTCTACTAAAATCATTTCGTTTGAACAACATATCTAAACCAGACTCAATGTGTGTTGTGATTAGTCTAGTAAACAGGTTCGATACTAAGTTGTCAACTTAGTGATTTCGTCTCAATTCTCAATAGATAATGGGTCAAATCAATCTGAGTATCTAAAATAGTTCTGTCTACCATAATCAACTCAGGTGAGGTATGTAATTTTTCTGATTTTCTGATTTTTTTTTCTTTTCTATTTTTATTCATATACAACATCTTTGATCCATGTAGCGAGCTTTGGGTCAGTGACTCCCAAACCAGATGGTTTTAGGGCACTAGGTGTTAAAACACCCATACGGACTTAATCACCCGGATCTCGGATGTTTAAAAACTAACACAAGCTTTCCCGTTTGACGTGAACTATCACTGCTTACTGAGGCAAGATGCCCGGTTACTAAGTACTTGCTTGGTTTAGTTTTTTTATTTATTTATTTTTTTTTGCATACCGCACATAATAATTGCAGACATAAACAGAAACTCAGGCAAACGGTCATTCATTAACCACTGATTATTTTAACTAGTCATTTTTCTTAATTCTTTATTATCTAAGTGCTTACAAGACTATTTTTAAAAGTGCGCACGAGTCTGACCTAGATAAGAAATTCAAATTATGGATAAAAGTGAAATTAGCATTTATCTTTTCCTAAAACTTTTTAGCTAAACAAACAATTAAATCATTGGACACACATATATATATATATATAATATATATATATTTTTTTCATTTTAAAACACACAACCATGTAAAATACGAAAAATAAAATTACTGAAATCAAACACACGAAAAATTTTAATGGAATTTTTGAGAAAATTTAAAACAAAAGACCCATACCCCCAAACCTAAACTTAGCATTGTCCCCAATGCGTTACAAAACATAATCAAAATAAGGGAACAATAGTACCTGAGTTTTTAATCATCAGCTTCCTCCTTATCGCTGTCGTCAGATGGTGTGTCAGGGAACTCTGGAATAGTAATGTGCAAATCATTTGCCATTTGTTGTAGTGCATGGCCGATTGCTCTGTTATATTGAAGCATATAATCCACACGAGATCCCAAACGACGAACTTCCTGAGAAATAGTGCGAGGCCTTGATGATCTTTGTGGTGGCTGAGGCGGTTGTTGTTGTTGCTGTGCGGAAGAAGATGCTCCAGCTTGAGCATGTCTCTCTGTATAAAATTGCTGGATAATTCTATCAGTTATGGCTGTCATGGGCTGCTTTAATTCCTCCCTTGGTTCAACAGGAACCATGGCCTGTGTGCATAAGGATGATATCAGATAGCAGTAGAACATGCCAACCTGTGTTGATCTGGCAGCCCAAACAATGTTGGTTGATATCAACTGGCCAACATTAATCGTATATCCCTTCAGAATGCAGTATAACAAAATCATACGTTCCTTCGTGACATATATGATATGCGATCCTGGTAACAAGGTCCTAGTCACGAAATGGAACCAAACTTTTGTCTCAGGTTTCAGCATCTTTGAACTCATCTTCATATATTCTCTAGTGCTACTCATGACCCAAGCAGCATTTGGAACACATAAAGTTTCTGTGAGATGAGTGATATCAATGTTCTCCATTACCGCAGAATACTCATCTTCCTCCATCTCTGGAATGTCATAAAACCTGTTAATCATTGAGGAATCAAATGATATCTGTCGACCTCTCACCATTGCCACACTTGCACGATGCTCATAAGCGTTTGCATAAAACTCCCGTACAATAGCTGCAAAGGCGGGGTGAGGTGCTGACAAAGCTTTCACCAGTGCCGTTAATCCTGTCAATATCTGGAAATAACCCTGGGATGATATCAAATCCCCTCTCCATAATGTGGTGTTTCCGGGTTATTTTGTCCTCATATCTTTTCTCCGCAGTGGCTGATAAGAATTTAAAATCATCGAAAGTAGTTGCGGTAGAAGTCGATGCCCTGGTTCTTTTCAGCGGCATTTTTCAGAAAATCTGGCAGAGTCTCCCTTGAATTTCTGATTATCCAACACAACCTAAATCTATCTCAAAGGCCACAAACACCCCAATTCAACTCTTCGCCCCCACGACTACGAATCAAATAATCAATCAACACTTCCACAACTTTTAATCAATCACAACTGAAATCACAGATTAATTACCCAAATTTACCGATAATAATTTTGGAAAATCCAGATCTGATTTGGCAGTTACGGATCCGGTGAAGGCTTGGTTTCGGCGAGATATTCGGCAATGGCTGTGGAGGTTTCGGCTCCGTTGACTCTCACAGTTTTGGGTTGTGCTTGGTTTGGTGAATCGGCAAGATGGAGGTTGGCAGCTCGGTTTGAAAGTGGTTCGGCTGTGGTGCTTGCGATGGTGGTGGACGGTAAAGGTTGCAGCTGGTAGATCTCGGTCAAAGGCTCGGCGACTGGTGATCTCAGCTCTGTTGGTTCTCGGTGGTGAGTGTCTCAGCTGTGACTCGGTGAAGGAAGGGCTCAGTTACGGTGATGAAGGTCTCGGCAAGGATGAAGATGGTTTCGGTCTCGACGGTGGTGGCTAAGACTCGGCGAGACAGTGGCAGTTCGGACTCGGCAATGGACCGATTTGTCTCGATTTAGGTAGCTCACGGTCGGTCTGGGTTTGTCTCGGCTTGGTCTCGGTTTGGTAGATCTCGGCGATGGCTCTCGGTTATGGTGGAGGTTGGTGGCTGTTGGTGAGTGTCGAAGGTGGATGTTTTTGTGATGAATTCCCTCGGTTCTGGTTTTGTTGTTTGATGAAGAAGATGATGGAGTGAATCTGTTCTGTTCGGCGCTCATGTTTTTGTGTTCTGTAATCAATTGAGCGTTGCGATGCCGGATGTTGCCTGGTGTCGCGACACTCGGTCAATTAGGGTTTTTGACACGGGATTTTTTTTTTGTGGCAAAACCATGTCTTGCAACGGATTAATCCATAGGGACGCGTCTCAAGAGCTGACTCCTTATTCGGCCGTCTCTTCTGGATTGACTTTGTATCTTCGTGATTTTGTCAAATGTTTATTTTGAAATAATCCCGCTCGTACTGGCTTGTTTTGTCTTTAAAAAATTCCATTTTTATTTGTCCTGCAAAATTAACACACAAAATTAAAAAGTTCACACAAAATATGAAAACAAATTACAACAAATTGCATGGGTTGCCTCCCTGCTAGCGCTAAATTTTTCGTCTTTAGCTAGACATGAATGAAATTCATCTGTTAAGGAGGTTTCAATGTCGTTTTGGATGTCCGATTAAAGATAATCCCGTGAGCATTACTTTTGAAGGGTATCTTCCAACGGTAAAGTGGCAAAAAGAATTTTGTCTCATTCAGTGCTCGTGCCACCTTTTTGCTCCTTGTTGTTCCAGTGATTCCTGCAAACAAAGAAAGAAGATCAGGAGGTCTTATATAGTGCTTGACTTGGAATGAGAGTTCCATTCTGTCAAGCTTCTGGGTGATATCTTTGATTTGTACTCCCCAAAACAGCGATGTTTCTCCTAAATGCTCTGGATCTTTATTAAGGTCAGACATTTGCTCCTCCATTTGCTCTGCTTCTTGTTCCACCTTTTCTTCACAGATGTATTGTAAAATTCTTGTATTCAGTTTTTCATCCGTCATCTGTGAAATACATGCTTCAAAATTGTCAACCTGAGGATGCAAAGATGTTTCTGACAATAGGTTTTCATCCTCTGATACGACTGGAATGGATGGTTCAGATAGATCTTCTTCAAACATCAAGGTAAAGCATGCTCCAAGATCTTCATTTTGAGGATTAAAAGTTTGATCCTCCATTGTTGGTGCAGTTAGTACAAATAGATCAGCTTCATCCTTGTCAGAATCTGAATAATAAAAGTCAAATTGAGACTTTGTCGGTTCGGGCTCCTGAACTGATACCTCTGGTTGTTGATACTGCTCAGCCTCCTCCTCTGTTAAGTGTCATTGTGAAATGATTGGTACTCGAAGGCTTCATCAGTGTCATTTGAAAATGCTTCTTGAGGTATGATGTTCTGGTTTTCTGTGAATTGTCTCATTTGATCTGTCATCTTCTGAATGAATTCTGATTGTCTTTGAATACTTTCAAATTGATTCTGGCTTGTTTCAAGCATTGCATCCAACTTTTCTTTTTGTTTCTTGAACATATCTTCGAGCATGTTTGGCAACTGATCTTCTTCTGATTGTTCTGATTGTTGATGAAGATCATAGGTAGATGGTGGATAAGATGGAAAATGTGATCTGTGAAATGTGATGGCTCATCATACCAAGAAGGATCTTGATAGCTCTGCCACCCTGGATGGTAGTTGTATTTGCAATAATCTCTAGGGTGGTTGTGGGACACAGGAACTATGTGACGCAGTTATAGACTCTGGCCTAGTTGGGAGTACGAAATAACATAGACTCGCCACCTGGTGTGAACGGGAAAAAGATTTAAGGCCGTACTCACCCCTCGCAAGGGAAGACCTCAAACCGTTGGGTTCAGAATGGTCCCTTACTTATGTCACTTGTGATGATATGATTTGTGCAATAAACTAACTGAATCTACTCAACATATATGCTCAAGGATAACTTAGATCCAATATGCATCATCAAAATAACTCTTAATATAAGTTTGCATGCTCGAAAAAAAGTCTTTAAACGGCAAACACGCAATATCACACAATGAGCACATTGAGCCATTAAACCGAAATAAACAAATAACTATTTAAACATAATCATGAACTAAATAAAATATAATGCCTAAAATAACGTAATCATGCTTCGAAAATAAAAAATAAACTAAACTAAATCATGCTTTAAATAATAAATAAATAATCTACGAACTATAGCATGCTCAAATACAAGTTGGATGAGACGAAATACGTGTCTCTTAAGTGGTACGTGGCGTTGTATCCCGAGTACAAACTGCACTACCGTCCATTCGGATTCGGCTACGGAATTACGTCCGGGTTTCCATCCTATATACCACAAAAGGGAACACATATTCCGCTCATCCAACAATCACATCATGCCTCAAACGACTCTCATGCGATGATATTTCTAAAATAATAAAATAACGAAAGATAAAAATTAAAAGGGTGCCCTCAGGTGTCTAACCTCTTTGTCGTCTCTTGAAAGCGCGTTACAACGGCCGTCGGAAGGGAGGAATGCTCCGCAACTTTTCTGGTTCACTAATCCAACGTTTCTCCTCGCTGTTTCACTGTTTGGAATGCTGTTTTCACTCCGTTTCGCTGCTGTTTTTGTTGTATTTTCTGGTTACTGTTTTAAGACAATTTAGGGACTGTTTTGAGGGTTTAGGAGGGGATTATGGCTGCGGTTTTCGGTATAATTTTAGGGGAAATTCTGGACAGTTTATGGGCAGTTTTTAGGTTCAGTTTTGGGTTAATTCGGAGTTGTTTTGCGGTGATGAATGCGGCTGTTTGGAGTCTTCGGGGTGCAATTTTGGTTAATACGGGGACTGTTTTCAGTGGGTTTTGGACAGTTGTAGTGATGGGAATTTATGCGGGCTGCCGAGATTAGGCGCGTTGAGGGATTTGTCAGTGTCTGCGCTAGGTGCTCACTTGCATGAAGGTTTTGAGGTGGCTTGATGGGGTTGGTGCGGTCGGTTAAGTGTAGAGGCTAGGAGATTTGTTGCTTTGTGAATTGGCTGGTCAAGGCAGTTTGGGGCGTGAGGTTAGGCGAGCTTTGCGTGAGGCATGAGGGGCTGGCAGTGGCAGTGTGGCGTGGCTATGCGTGAGGGCGTGAAGGGCTGGCAGTGGCTGATGAACGTGAAGCTTAGGGCAGGTGGTAGTGTGGCGTGAATTGGGTTGCTGTGTGCGTGGGGCTTCAGGCGTGAAGGATGGAAATATGGATTGAGGGCTTGTTGCTTCCTTAGCGATGTGGGACATGAAGAAGGGCTTTGAGTGTGGAGGGTCTTGTGTCTAGGTTTGTGAACTGAGTGGCAGTGGCGTGAAGCAAGGGTATGTGGCGTGGAGTGGCTGACTATTTGTGGGAGGGGCTTTATGTGGCGTGGAGTAAGTGGCGTGGAGTGGCTGAAGGCAGGGTTATGTGCGTGAATTAAAGGAGGCAAGTGTGCGCTGTGGGCTAATTGAGGTAAGAAGATGATGGTCACGCATCAACCAAACTCTTCATCAGCCCTCAGCCGTGAGCCAATAAAACATATTCTCTCTGGGACCAAAGTGTGGTTTCTATAATTAGTCCCAAAGAAAGATTAAGCCATAGAAATACAAATAACATACATGCAAAGCTTGAAGCATGGCGGAATCATACTTACAAAGCTTGTGACGAAATTGATGAAGAAAAATCGTTGAGCCTTGAAGGTGAAACTTTCGGCCAAGAAGAGGAGGGAGAGAAGCTTCAAGTCTTCAAGTGTTCCAAGCTCCAAGGTTGTTTCCCTATCACCTCTTTTGATCCTTCAATGTGCTAGCAAAATGGAGAAATGAAAATGATTTTTCTGCCCTTTTGAAGAAGCTCACGGCGTGCGTGAAGAAGAAGGAGAGGAGAGTGAGAGACTTTTCAATTTTCTTGTTCTCTTTTGTTTCAAAAACCGTGAGTCAAGAAAAGAAAAGCAATCATGATGCATCATATACCAAAATGAATTTTTTAGATAAAAACTTTTCAAAAAACGTGTAAAGCTTTTTCCCTCCAAAAATTCATTAAATTGAAAATAGAGACAATGTATCATCCCATAAAGGTGACTAGATACATCCATCATCTATTCGTGTCAAGTAATGAGATATCGCGATGTGATTTGCGGATCCCACCCATTTCAAAATACGAATGTGTCCGCAAACACTTTCGGGCTCGATTTCGCTAATTCCGAATTAACGCTTTTCCGTCGCGACGAGAATTAATAATTACGCCTAGCGAAATTACTATTCAGATCGCTAACGAATTAATTCTAAATTAATTCGTTTGCCTGAATTAAAATCCGATTATAATTCCGCGTCGAAATCTAATTTCGTTTAATATATCGAATATATAATTTTATCGATTAATTCCAATTAATCGATCTCCTCTCTCTCTCCTTTATAAGGCATTTTATCCAAGATAAAGTTTCTCCGTAATTAATCCAAGATTAATAAAGTTCGAATCAAACATCATAGGTGAATCTTCAGGAAGCGACCCAAGAGATCTCCGGATATGTTGGCAGTAAATACGGTCGTTGGATAATCCAAACACGTACGTACCTCGTACTACGTTTTTACCGATTTACAAGACAAGGTTGGCTTCTAGCAAAGCGCCATGCCTACCCAATTCTCCAGAAATATTCTTACTGAATATTAGATCTTTATCAAGCGTAGTATACTGTAGTAACGCGTATATCGATCCTGTAGGAGTTTCTATAGGTCCCAAGATCAAAACTCAGCATGAATCATAGCGAATACAACGACGGAAGTGCGGAATACTTACATCGAGCGGTTGAGATGCGATTTGGCAACAAAAACGAACTGAAATTCTGCTCACTGTTGGGCGTGAACTGCTGTGACAGTGGCTGAATGGGCTACTGTTTTTAGCCATTTGATCAAGAAAAACGAGCTCCAAGCTTCATCAAAACGTTCCTTGCTCATGGGTATACTTCCCTTATCACCTTGGCATGATCCCGGAGTGTGCTAGCACTCTTGTTTTGGCCACAAAACACACTTGCTTCCTCCATTTTGCTTCAAAACTCACGGTCAAACCAGTAAAGAAAAGAAAAAAAATGGAGTGAGTGAAGAGAGGAAGAAGAAGAGGAGAGAGAGGAGGGAAAGTAGAGTGAATATGGTATACAGTTTTTGTGTTTATTTTATGCATCAAATGCACTTGATTTCATTTGAAATTAATTTCAAACACATTTGGGTTTTAATTCCACAAACACACATCACCTTTTAAATATTCATTAAATAGCCTCACCTACTTACATTGAGAATAGAGACAATGTATCATCCCATAAAGGTGACTAGATACATCCATCATCTATTCGTGTCAAGTAATGAGACTTCGCGATGTGATTTGCGGATCCTACTCGTTTCAAAATACGAATGTGTCCGCAAACACTTTCGGTCGGTTTCTCTAATTCCGAATTAACGAATTTCCATCGCGACGAGAACTAAATAATTACGCCTAGCGAAATCACTATTCACGTCGCTAACGAAATTAATTCTAATGAATTCGCTCGCCCGCCGAATTAAAATCTAATTTTAATTCCGCGTCGAAATCTAATTTCGTTTAATATATCAAATATATTAATTCCTCGATTAATTCCAAATCAATGTTTCTCTCTCTTCAATTGATATTTTATCCTAGATAAAGTGTCTCCGAAATTAATCCCAGATTAATTCTCTCTCTCATCAATTAATCCCAGATTAATATAAGTGTGAGTCATACGTCATCGGTGAATCTTGGGGAAGCGACCAATGAGATCCCCGGATATGTTGGCCATTAAATACGGTCGTCGGTGTATCCGAATCACGTACGTACCAAGTACTATGTTCTACCGATTACGCGGACAAGGTCGACTCCTAGCAAAGCACCAAGTCTTCCCAATTCTCCGGACATATTCTCATAAGAATATTATGATCTGTATCAAGTGTAGTATACCATTGTATTGGCATATCGGCCCAGTATCGGATAGTCACGTGCTAGGCCTGGGGCTGGATAAGTGTCTGCCCCGTACGAAGCACATGTCGGATGTCTGGTACTAGTCTCTATAATCGGAATAACATGACCTTGTCATAATATCCCGATGGCCGCGCAGCACTTAAGAGCACTAAATCGTATCATGCGTGACATTCATCTCCAATATGACTGAAGTGATACTTCCGTCTTGACATCACACCCAATACACTATGACTCTCTGATAAACCGGAAGTGGTGTACGCAGAACCGGTTAAAGCCCTGTACCACCCAGACCAAAGTCTATCGATTATCGTAAGTATTAGCGATGTAAGTGTCAGGTTAAGACTATTACACACCTACCTTGATTTCGGCCTCCCATAGACACATGTCATAATACCAATGGGATTCCGAAGGGTCTATCAGAGTGAAGCTGTTTCCGTACCATCGGTGATGAAACACGACCTCCTATCGCACTTGCATAAGTCTCCAACACTTAATATATGAGAACTATGCCGTTGTGCCCTCACAACGCACACAAGTGCAATACTAGCCTATTCCGCATTATCGATGTCCAGTCTCGATAATACTCCGGCTAGGGATATTTAATGATTAATCCTTCGGGGACTGATACTGTCTCATATCATCTCAGTCCAGGAACTAATCATAGGGACCTCTCTTCATTATATATATATCTATGGTGATCTAATCACAAATGATGAGAGTGCAATTTCCTTGTCACATAGTTAATTTGCTACAAAACCACAATGATCTGTGCAAATAGTGACGCTATGGGTATTTTGGCCAACAGATCCAGTATCAGACGATCACATGTTAGGCCTGGGGCTGGAAATGTGTCTGCCCCGTACGAAACATATATCGGATATCAAACAACTAGTCTCTTTAAATCGGACAATCCTGACCTGGTCATATTGTCCCGATGGTTGCAACCTTTTATAGAGAACTAGTTCTGTATCCTGCGTGATCATCATCTCCATATGTCTGAAGTGATACTTCCATCTTGACATCACATCCAGTACACTACGATTCTCGATAAACCCAGAAGAGGCGTACACAGAACCGGTTAAAGCCCCGAACCACCAAAACAAAGTTTACCGATTGTCGCAAGTACTAGTGATGCAAGTCTTAGGTTAAGACCATATACACCTACCCTGATGCGGCCTCCCATAGACACGCAGACATACTACCAATGGGATTCCGCGGGGTCTGTCCAGAGCGAAGCTGTTTTCCGTACCATCGGCAAAACACAACCTCCTATCGCACTTGCATAAGTATCCAATACTTAAATATATGAGAACTATGCCGTTGTGCCATCACAATCGCACAAGTGCAATACTAGTCTATTCCGCATTATCGATGTCCGATCTCGATAATACTCCGACTAGGGATATTTAATGATTAAACCTTTTATATTGATACTGTCTCATATCATCTCAATACGGAACTAATCATATGGACTTTTGCCATTAATATATCAAAGTAAATAATTTTACAAAACGGCAAAAAGGCAATTTCATTATCACATAGTTGATTTTGTACAATAATACAATATCATTTACAAAACAGTGACGCTATGGGTCATAATGTCTAACAATCTCCCACTTGGCCTATAGCCAGTCACTCAAGCATCTAATACTTGAACTATGATATGTCGTTCAAACACATTCTGAAGAACAGCCTTCGTCAGCGGATTGCAATGTTGTCATCCGATGCGACCTTCTCGACTTTTACATCGCCACGATGTATAATCTCCCGAATCAGATGGTAACGCCGAAGAACATGCTTGGATCGTTGATGAGACCTTGGTTCCTTAGCTTGTGCTATAGCCCCGTTATTGTCACAATACAATGGCACGGGCTCAGCTGCTAACGGAACTACTCCTAATCCGATTAGGAATTTCGGATCCAAACTGCCTCCTTTGCTGCTTCTGACGCAGCAATATACTCCGCTTCTGTTGTTGAATCGGCAACAGTATCTTGCTTGGAAGATTTCCAGCTCACTGCTCCGTTATTCAAACAAAAAATGTACCCCGATTGCGACTTGAAGTCGTCCTTGTCGGTTTGGAAACTTGCATCGGTGTACCCAGACACCTCAAGTTCTCCACCTCCATAAATTAAGAAAGCATCCTTAGTTCGTCTAAGATACTTAAGGATATTCTTAACTGCCATCCAGTGACCTTCACCTGGATCGGCCTGATAGCGACTGCACATGCTCAAAGCATATGACACATCAGGTCGCGTACATATCATGGCATACATGATCGATCCGACTGCCGAGGCGAACGGTATCCGACTCATGTTATCTCTCTCTTCTTTAGTCTTAGGACACATGTCTTTAGACAGAAGGATACCACGTGACATTGGCATCAATCCCTTCTTGGATTGATCCATGTTGAATCGCTTCAACACTTTGTCAATATATGTACTCTGGGAGAGTCCAAGCAGCTTTCTAGATCTATCCCGGTAGATCTTTATTCCCAGAATAAAGGCTGCTTCTCCCAGATCTTTCATGGAGAATTTTAATGAAAGCCAAGCTTTCACCGACGTTAGCATGGGAATGTCATTGCCTATAAGCAATACGTCGTCGACATAAAGGACAATAAAAGTCAGTGCTCTCCCACTAACCTTCTTGTATACACAAGGGTCATCATCGTTTTGTACGAAATCATATTCTTTTATGATCTCATCAAAACGCTGATTCCATGACCGTGATGCTTGCTTCAATCCATAAATGGATCGATTTAACTTACAAACCTTGTTTGCAAGTCTAGGTACGATAAAACCGTCAGGTTGTTGCATATAAACATCCTCCAAAAGGTTTCCGTTAAGGAAAGCGGTTTTAACGTCCATCTGCCATATCTCGTAATCGAAATATGCAGCTATTGCAAGCATTATCCGAATGGATTTAATCATGGCAACGGGTGAGAAAGTTTCGTCATAATCAATACCATATTGTTGACGATACCCTTTTGCTACAAGCCTAGCTTTGTACGTTTGCACGTTGCCATCCATGTCGGTCTTCTTCTTGAAGATCCATCTGCATCCAATAGGCTTTACGCCTTCTGGTGCATCAACCAGTGTCCAAACTTGGTTGGCATACATGGAATCCATCTCGGACTTCATGGCATCTTGCCATAAAGCGGAATCAATATTCTGTATTGCTTCCTCATACGTAGTCGGTTCATTATCCTCAATAAGATTAATATCTACATGAGGCGAGATCAGGAACCCATACCTCTCAGGTACGTCCTGACTCTCTCCGACCTACGCGGTCCTTGTGTATATGAAGATTGTGGTACAGACTCATCCTGGATGGTCTGTTTATGTTCCGTCGTTGATTCATTGCCAGGAACAGTATCACTACGATTTTCATCGAGCTCCACTTTCCTCCCACTTACCACTGCATCTAGGAATTCCTTCTCAAGGAAAAATGCATGTAGAGCAACAAATACTTTGTTCTCTTGTGGGTGATAGAAGTAATATCCTTTGGTTTCCTTAGGATATCCCACGAAAAGGCATTTATCTGATTTGGGTTCTAGTTTGGTACCTTCCAAACGTTTAACATATGCCCAGCATCCCCAAATCTTCAGGAAAGAGAAACCTGGTTTCCTTCCTGTCCATATCTCATATGGAGTCTGTTCAACAGACTTTGACGGAACCTTATTCAAATAAGTACTGCACTGTTTAATGCATATCCCCAGAAGGATATGGGTAGCTCAGTGCGACTCATCATGGACCTTACCATGTCTAACAAGGTACGGTTTCTCCGTTCAGACACACCGTTTAATTGCGGTGTTCCAGGAGGAGTCCACTGTGAAAGAATACCATTTCTTTCAAGTAATCTTGAAACTCATAACTTAAGTATTCGCCACCACGGTCCGACCGCAATGTCTTAATACTCTTGCCTGTTTGTTTTTCTACTTCGTGTCGAAACTCTTTGAATTTCTCAAAAGTTTCCGACTTGTGTCTCATTAGATACACATAACCATAACGAGATGCATCATCCGTAAAGGTTACGAAGTAATGATATCCACCTCTAGCCTGGCTAGACATGGGCCCACATACGTCGCTATGAACGAGGGCTAACAGTTCTGTGGCACGTTCACCTTTACCACTAAAAGGTGATTTAGGCATTTTGCCTAAAAGACAAGATTCGCAGACATCATATGAATTAAGATCAAATCCGTCCAAGTACCCACTCTTCGAAAGTGTGGATATGCGAGTCTTGTTGATGTGTCCTAGACGACAATGCCACATGTAAGCTTCATCTTTTAGATTACTCCTTTTGAGCCTTTTGTTTGTTATTTTATGTTTAGGAGATTCATTTATATTCAAAATATAAAGGCCATTATTTGCAACAGCAGTGCAAATTTCTGCATCATTTTATATAAATAACACCCAGTGTTTCTAAATACAAAAGTGTACCCATGCTGGGTTAACAAAGATACAGATATGATATTCCTAGTCAAACTAGGTATATAATAACAGTTCAAAAGTTTAAGAGCACATGCCCCGAGGGCAATTCCAAAACAAAAGTCCCTACAGCCAAAACAGCAACTGGAGTTCCGTTTCCGACTCGTAGATCAATCTCCCCTGAAGCCAGCATCCTGCTATTCTGCAGATCCTGCAAATCAGTACATATATGAGCAGCACAACCAGAATCAAAAATCCAATTTTTAAAACTAGAAGTAGTCATATTTATCTCAATAACAAACATACCAGAGGCTAGTGCCTTGCCTGCCTTGATATCCTCCTTGTGTCCCTTGCCCATTCGGCAGTCACGTTTCCAGTGACCCTTCTTGCCGCAGTTGAGGCAGACATCTTGAGACTTGTCCCTTGGCTTCCCAGAAGCTTTGTCAACTTGCCTTTACCCTTTTTCTTATGTTTCTTCTTCCTCACCCCTCCAGTAGCTTTGGGCCCAGCCTTTGGCCTCTGAGAGGTCGATGCAAAGTGCGCCTCGCGCTTGCCCCCTTTTTGGAGTTCTTTTTCAGACTCCTTCAAGATGGATAACAGCTCTCCAAGAGTGTCATCCGTATCCATCAACTTATAGTTGATTATGATTTGTCTCCAAGTATCAGGAAGTGACTGTAAGATCAAATCTATGGTCAGCTCAGCCTCCAAGACTATTCCCATATTGGCCAACTCATCAATATCGGCGATCATTTGAGCCCCGTGGGCCTCAACTGATGCGCCTTCAGTCATTCGGGCACGGAAGAGTTTCTTCACCAACTCGTATCTCTCCATCCGCTTATTGGAGCGGTGGAGATCTTGCAGTCTAGCCATCATATTATAAGGATCCAAGTCCCTATTTTGGCGACGAAAGTGCTGAGTCATCGAAGCTAACATAATAGCCTGAGCTGTGTCACAATCATTGCTGTGAGTTTTCCATAACTCCAGCTCAAGTGGGTCAGTGGGCTTAGGCGGGAGAGGTGTCTGTATAGTGTACAGCATCCTCTCAGCCCCAAGGACTATCCTTAGGTTCATTTCCCAATCAGCGAAGTTTGTGCCCTTAAAGACATTGTCACCCATGATGATGTCTCGGACATTTCCTTTGCTTGCCATCTCAACTACGATAGTCCAACTATCTAGTTAACGATAAAATGGGTACAGTCAAACTGTTACAAAAAAAATAACAATGTATTAGTCCAACTAATTTTAATAAATAGACGAAATAAAATTGAAAGACGCGTAAGGCTAAGTATCTGAACGAAATTGCAAATTCAATACTAGCCTCCCACTATTTTTATCAAGTCTCTAACCCTCTGTTGAGAACTCGGGAAATCCTATTTCCTAGTGGGCTAGGATCCCGTTAAATAACACACAATCTTGACTTTGGCCAACAAATTGTATGCTATTTAACTAGGTAGATCTCAAAGATCAATTGGATCCAATCCAATTCCTAGATCCGGTTAGGTGGACATCCAAATCCAAAACATATGTATATAACTTATGCCAATGTATCTAATACATTTTCCTAACCATATCCTCCGAATCATCTAGGCCTTGGCTTTGGCACAACAAACCTAATGATTCCGGTTAAGCGGGACCCATTGACAAGGAAAGTTTCGTAATCAATGTCGTTGGACAAGAAGTGATCTTGACTTTGGCCAACAAATCACAACTTGGACAAGACACCGATGTGGAACAAAACTCTCATGATTCAAGTACATCCTCAATTGACAAAGGTCTTGACTTTGGCCACAAACCAATGCCAATTTTGGATCTTGAACAAGAATCATTCAATGGAAGGATAATCGCTTAATATAAATTGAGGGATTTTTGCGTAATTGGCAACCAATTTATTATCTTTGTTAGGTCTCATCATCATACACCCTTAAGCATGCTTCTAAAACATCATAAAGCGCGTAAAGTAAATTAATAGTGATATACGGATGGATATATAAAACAACTTGTTCCTAGAACAAATCACTCCCTTTCCTCTCCCCGCTAGCAATATTCTACTTCTACCCAATTACATAATACAAAAGAGAAACCTCATTTACATTGAGGGGAATTAGGTGAGAAGAGAATACAAAGAGATAAAAGAGATAAGGCTGGACACGCAGGTCCAATTTATAAATTCTAAATTTACAAAATTTTCTAAAATTACCCTTTCCCTTCTAATATCCATCCGATATACACTATTCATTCATCACATACATATATATCAATCAAGACATGCTATACAACCAATCTAATCCAATTAATTAGTCTTTGTTTAAGTGATCATCCAATGTTCAAACAATGGTTTGATTTTGCGCGAGTCCAACTCGTTTGAGAATAAGTACATAAGGTACGAATTCACGAATTATATCGAACTACTCGTTAAATCCAATTTAAGTCGTATTCAATACTAATTCAATTTATTTAATTCCAAATTAAATATTTACACTTTTAATGTGCTTTAAAGATTTAGATTCTAAATCTAATCTAATTGGGTCTCCAAGCCCAACTAACATCCAATGTTTGTTTAATTAAAGTCCGATGGGCTTTCAATTGATTTATCAAGGCTTGGGCTTTGGTCAATGTGGGTCAAACCCAATTACCAAGCCCAAATAAGGAAACCCTCAAATGCCATAAAATCAATTTCAAGCCCATAAGGCCCAATTAAACATTAAAGCCCATTTTACTATATTTGGACTTAATGGAGTGATTTAAGCCCAATTGGATCCAATCCTTTTGGCTCAAATCTACTTGGCCCAACCAAGCCCATTATGCCCAAATATAATAATACAAGCCCAATTTACAATCAAGCCCATAATTAAATTTTAATATTCCAAATTTTAAAATTCAATTAATTAAAGTGTAAATCCATGATTAATTCATTAAACCAAATATTTCAAAAACATCAATTTAATTTATTAATCATCAATTGTTCAAAAATATGTCCAACATTTATTTGAACAAAATCAAGTCCTTTAACATGCCTTATTGCATTCGGCCAAGAGGGATTTTCGTTCGATTTTTTTTCAATCCAATTGAATCACTAATCTAAATCCCGTATACGTTTTTAAGTCATCTAATGAACTTATAAACAGAAAATATAATCCATTACAAGGACCTCCATTTTCGGTCAAAGAAACAATTTTGGGGAAAAATCATCCAATGGATTTTTCTCAAAATTGATCATGCATTACATCATATATCATACATATAATCATGCTTAAGTCATCTAATGAACTTGTGCATGAAAAATTCCAATCCATTGGAATGACCTACACATTCGGCCAAAGCATCAATTTTGGGGAAAAATTATCCAATGCATTTTCTCAAAATTGATCATGTATAATATCATGTTACATACATTAAGCATACTCAAATCATCTAATGAACTTGTGCATGCAAAAAATTCAACTCAGTGGAAGTACCTCACATTCGGCCAAAGCAACATTTTGGGGAAAAATCATCCAATGCATTTTTCTTAAAATTGATCATGTAAATATCATATAACATACATATAAGCATACTTTACATCCAATTTCACAAGAACATGCTTCAATCAATTTTCCCCAAATTAACCCTAATGTATTTCATGCTTAAACATGGCTCCATGATACCATTGTTGGTTTCTATAATTAGTCCCAAAGAAAGATTAAGCCATAGAAATACAAATAACATACATGCAAAGCTTGAAGCATGGCGGAATCATACTTACAAAGCTTGTGACGAAATTGATGAAGAAAATCGTTGAGCCTTGAGGTGAAACTTTCGGAGAGAAGAGGAGGGAAAGAAGATTCAAGTCTTCAAGTGTTCCAAGCTCCAAGGTTGTTTCCCTATCACCTCTTTTGATCCTTCAATGTGCTAGCAAAATGGAGAAAGAGAAATGAAAATGATTTTTCTGCCCTTTTGAAGAAGCTCACGGCGTGCGTGAAGAAGAAGGAGGGAGGAGTGAGAGACTTTTCAATTTTATTGTTCTCTTTTGTTTCAAAACCGTGAGTCAAGAAAAGAAAAGCAATCATGATGCATAATATACCAAAATGAATTTTTAGATAAAAAACTCTCAAAAAACGTGTAAAGCTTTTTCCCTCCAAAAATTCATTAAATGGCATCATTATCTTACATTGAAAATAGAGACAATGTATCATCCCATAAAGGTGACTAGATACATCCATCATCTATTCGTGTCAAGTAATGAGATATCGCGATGTGATTTGCGGATCCCACCCGTTTCAAAATACGAATGTGTCCGCAAACACTTTCGGGCTCGATTTCGCTAATTCCGAATTAACGCATTTCCGTCGCGACGAGAATTAAATAATTACGCCTAGCGAAATTACTATTCAGATCGCTAACGAATTAATTCTAAATTAATTCGTTTGCCCGAATGAAAATCCAATTTTAATTCCGCGTCGAAATCTAATTTTGTTTAATATATCGAATATATTATTTTATCGATTAATTCCAAATTAATCGATCTCTCTCTCTCTCCTTTATAAGGCATTTTATCCAAGATAAAATTTCTCCGTAATTAATCCAAGATTAATAAAGTTCGAATCAAACATCATAGGTGAATCTTCAGGAAGCGACCCAAGAGATCTCCAGATATGTTGGCAGTAAATACGGTCGTTGGATAATCCAAACACGTACATACCTCGTACTACATTTTTACCGATTTACAAGACAAGGTTGGCTTCTAGCAAGAGCCATGCCTACCCAATTCTCCAGAAATATTCTTACTGGAATATTAGATCTTTATCAAGTGTAATATACCGTAGTATCGCATACATCGATCCAGTATCGGACGATCACATGTTAGGCCTGGGGCTGGAAATGTGTTTGCCCCATACGAAACATATATCGGATATCAAACAACTAGTCTCTTTAAATCGGACAATCCTGACCTGGTCATATTGTCCCGACGGTTGCAACCTTTTATAGAGAACTAGTTCTGTATCCTGCGTGATCATCATCTCCATATGTCTGAAGTGATACTTCCATCTTGACATCACATCCAGTACACTACGATTCTCGATAAACCCAGAAGAGGCGTACACAGAACCGGTTAAAGCCCCGAACCACCAAAACCAAAGTTTACCGATTGTCGCAAGTACTAGCGATGCAAGTCTCAGGTTAAGACCATATACACCTACCCTGATGCGGCCTCCCATAGACACGCAGACATACTACCAATGGGATTCCGCGGGGTCTGTCCAGAGCGAAGCTGGTTTCCGTACCATCGGCAAAACACAACCTCCTATCGCACTTGCATAAGTATCCAATACTTAAATATATGAGAACTATGCCGTTGTGCCATCACAACTCGCACAAGTGCAATACTAGTCTATTCCGCATTATCGATGTCCGATCTCGATAATACTCCGACTAGGGATATTTAATGATTAAACCTTTTATATTGATACTGTCTCATATCATCTCAATACGGAACTAATCATATGGACTTTTGCGATTAATATATCAAAGTAAATAATTTTACAAAACGGCAAAAGGCAATTTCATTATCACATAGTTGATTTTGTACAATAATACAATATCATTTACAAAACAGTGACGCTATGGGTCATAATATCTAACACAAATGGGTGAAGGCTATGAGGCAGTGGGCCGCTGAGTGTGTTGGTTTTGAGGGTGTGTTGGTTTTGAGGGACTGTGAAGTTGAGGCTAATGGCGTGGACAGGGGCAGGTTAGGGGGCTTACGCGTGAGGGATGAGGGCTGTGAGGAAGATGAAGATTAGCGTTTCGGCTCAAAGTGTATACGTGAGTTAGCTGGTTTTTGTTCGTAGCTAGGGTTTTTGTTGTGCCGTGAGTGGTGAAGAAAAGAGAGAGCCCCCACCTAGGGTTAGATTGTGTTATGTTTATATAGTAGTGCATGACTAGGGTTTGTGCATGGATTTTAAAATGAAACAAATCAATTAATTATGGAGGGATTTTATTTAATTTTAAAGGGGAAAGAATAATGTATTTTTGGTGGGGAATTATTTAAATTGGTGAGTTATTTATTAAAGTTAGGAATGAATTGATTTTGATTTGATTTTAATTTGGAGGTGAATTATTTAATTTTGGTATTTAATTTATTTTGATTTTAATTTTAATTTGATTTAATTGGATTTAATTGGTTTTGATTTTAATTTCATTTAATTAAGTTTAATTTAATTTGTGAATGTGATTTAATTTAATTTAATTTAAGTTTAATTTAATTTGTTTTAATTTGTGACATGTATTTTAAATGTTTTAATTATTTAATTTGTGAGATGTGTTTTAATGTTTTAATTATTTTTTAATGTGATTAATGGGTTTGGTGTGTTTTAAAATAGAGGTCCAACAAGCGAACCTAAAGCGAAACAAGCGAATCAAATCCGACCAAATGCTAATTTCCAACTTTCCCTTCTGATGTCCGTTTCTCGCGGCTTTCACAATCAAAGAGGTAGTGTCTCCATACAAGACTCATCATCGGGACTTATATGCAAAAATACAGTGCCTACAGTGGTTACCATTACATATGTCACATCTCCTCATTGAGTTCTGTTGAGCAAATGTGGTATTGCTTGGTTCTGGCATCCAGTGATAATTGTTGGGCTCGACAGCAGGCCTCAGAAAACCGGACTGTTGCTCCCAGATTTGGGGTGTATCTTCTAGTAAAGCTCGTGTTCTGTCAATCTCCCAATAATGTTCCATTTTTCAATCACCTGAAAATACAATAAGGAAATAAAAATTACAGATAAAAGAAAATTAGATACAAGTAAATTAGATAGCTTCAAAATTAATAACTCAAGAAAAATAAGTCCCCGGCAACGGCGCCAAAAACTTGACCGGCATAAACACACACGTATAACGCAAGCGCACGTATCGTTCAAGTAGTATAAAAATATTGATCCCACGAGGACTTAATTCCTACTATTGTTATTAATTATTGAATCTATTTATTTACAGATATCTAATTGAGAGAGAAGAGAATGATTGCTTGATTGATTTGATTGATTGTAGAATTGCTAAATAAATAAATAAATAAAAAGACAAAAGAAAATACTAAAGAAAATAACAAAAGACACAAAGATCTAGGGTTGTGAATCATTCTAATATCATTTAAAAGATGAAGTGGTTATTTCATGTTTGTGTAATAAATCAGTTTACTAACCTGGAACACTAAATTATGCAAAAGCCTCTGTCGATGGTCAGACGCAAATACCCAGTTTAATCCAATTGAACCATATGTCTATGTCAACCAAATTAGCTGGATTCATTAAGTTTAAGTTCCAATTATGGCTACCCCCGCCCGACAGGTATATGTCTATCCTGTAAGGAAATCTATTAAAGGGTTATCTATCCTCAAGGAAGATCGTGGGCTATTAAGTCTAAGGCTGAAAACCTAAAATCCCTATGTCTAGTTCATTTTAGATTTACCAGATCAATCTTATTGGTGATCAGACAACAAGAAGCATTAAGCTTAAGACTTAATAAGTAAACCTTTAAATTACCCAAACTATAAAAATAACCCCTTATAAACCGGTGATATTAGAATTCATCACATCCCCAGATAACTAACACATAACTAGGGCTAGTAAAAACTTAAAAGTAAAAGACATAAAGTAAAAATGCTGAAAAGTAAAAGACATAAAGTAAAAGCTGAAAAGTAAAATAAAATAAAATGTTAAGGTAAAATGAATTACTTTTACTATTTACTATTTTAGATATCTCCCATAAAATAATATATAAACTTGTGATAATATTACCAACCGACCAATCTGGCGGTATCCTCTATTAGTCAGGTTTAACCCAGATTAAAATGAATTACCAACCGACCAATCTGGCGGTATCCTTTTTAAGTCAATATTTTAAATAGTAAATATATTATTTTTAAAGGAGATTAATCTAAATAGTAACAATCAAAGAATTACCTTTCACCCTAGCTGGGGAAGTTACTTCCTCATGGTGAATAGTAAAAACTGTAAAAAGTAAAAAAAAGTAAATTACTATATTAACAAAACGTAATTAAAATTATTTACAAAAATAAAAAAAAAAACCTAAAAACTAAAAGAAACTAGAGAGAGAAACTCTCTCTTTACATCAAAGAGATGAGAGAGAGTGGTACAACAAATTCTGAAATTTGAAGCTGAATTTATAGGCGCATGTAGGCTTCGGGCGTCGCTACGCCAGCTTCAATTATTGTGACACGTGGCGGCTTCTGATTGGTCGATGAGATTCTTATCCGCCACATGTCAGATAAGAATTAGATACTCAATGATTGATGCTGACGTGGTGGTGACGTGGCAATGACGTGGCGATGACGTGGTGACACGTGGGAAAGAGACTGTCGGCACCGTAGGATTACGACACATGGCACTTCTTGATTCGCTGATGATGATGTGGCGGTGAGGTGGTAGTTTGACTTGGTCAACCTGGTGATGTGGATGATGACGTGGCAATGATGTGGAGTGACACGTGGCGATGATGACTGTCGGCACCGTAGGATGCTGACACGTGGCATGGCGTATTTTAGCAGATCGGCTGTGATGGTGACACGTGGCACGTCGTACGTTAGCAAAGTCAAACTTTTCTCAGATTCTGATTTGTGGACCCGGTGCACGTTAGCACTGTTCAGCGCACGTTAGGCGTCGCGACGCTGAAGGTCTTGGCGTCGCGACGCGGAAAATAACCAAAATGCCATTTTCTTCCAATTTTCACTATTTTGGCCCAAATCACCTCCAGATTGTCCTGAAACTTTATTTATCTACAAAATAACACAAAACACATCAAAATATTCACAAAACTCAATAAACTATACAAAATATTAGGTTAAATGAGTGGGAAATAGTGATAGATTTACCACTCATCACCAACATATCTGGGGATTTCATTGGTCGCTTCCCGAAGATTCACCGATGACGAATGACTCGCACTTTATTAATCTGTGATTAATTATAAGAGAGAGAAAATTAATCTAGGATTAATTACGGAGATATTTTATCTGGGATAAAATATTATTTAAATATAGAGAACGATTAATTGGAATTAATTGATAAAATAATATATTCGATATATTATACGAAATTGGATTTCGACACGGAATTAAAATTAGATTTTAATTCGGGCAAACGAGTTAATTTGGAATTAATTCATTAGCGACGTGAATAGTACTTTTGCTAGGCATAATTATTTAATTAAATTTGATTTAATTACGTCGCAACGGAAAATTCGTTAATTCAAAATTAACGAACCCGACCCCGGGAGTGATTGCGGGCCCACTCGCATTTCGAATTCAAGTGTGGCTCACAAGTCACATCAAGCGTCAAATCACTAGTCAATCAAGTTATGGAAGTCACATCACTTTGAGTGATGTGATGTCTAGTCACTTTTGAGTGATTGATGGTGGTGGTTGGATGGCTTAAATGGCATGTACCATTTTTTGAATTTGGTATATCTTTTATTGATTTTGGAAATCAAACCAACTTATCACAACTTCTTCTTCTTTCTTCTAACTCTCGGCCTTGGGCCAAATTTTCTCTAAAATTGTTCTTGATTGCCGAGAACAAGATGAAGATAATGAAGAATTTGTGGCAAATTTTTCCGAGGTGCTAGTACACATTAGGAGTCTTACGAAGATGATAGGGAAACCCACCCTTGGGCATGGAATACACACCCAAGCTTGGAGCTTGGCCGAACAAATGGAGCACAAAAAGGGCAGCAAAGTCGTGAGCCTTCAAGGAAGAAAATCTTGAAGATTTTGTTGTTCATCGCATCGTAAAAGCCGATCATTGTATGTATGATTCCGCCATACTTCTTTTGAGTATTCACACATGATTTCATTGTTTAAAGATCTTGGGACTAACCTAGAAACCCAACAAAAAGTCCTTATGATTAGTACCGGATTAATAAAATATAAGATAATATTAATCCACTAAGGTTTAATCATTAAATATCCCTAGTCATAGTATTATCGAGACTGGACATCGATAATGCGGAATAGGCTAGTATTATACTTGTGCGTGTTATGGAAGTGTAACGGCATAGTTCTCATATATTTGGGTATTGGATACTCATGCAAGTGTAATATGAGGTTCTGTTTACCGATGGTACGGAAATAGCTTCGCTCTGGATAGACCACTCGGAATCCCATTGGAAGTATGACTATGTGTCTATGGGAATCCGAATCAGGGTAGGTGTATTTGGTCTTAACCTGAGACTTGCATCGCTAATACTTGCGATTATCAGTATACTTTTGTTTCGGTCGTCCGGGGCTTTAACAAGTTCTGTGTACGCCTCTTCTGGGTATACTGAGAATCATAGTGTATTGGATGTGATGTCAAGATGGAAGTATCACTTCAGTCATATGGAGATGATGATCACGTAGGATACGGAACTAGTACTCTTAATTACTGCAGTCATCGGGATAATATGACTAGGTCATGATTATCCGATTATAGAGACTAGATACCAGAGATCCGATATATGCTTCATACGGGGCAGACACAATTCCAGCCCTAGACCTAGCAGGTGATATCGATACTGGATCGTAATATGCAATACTACGTATGCTACGCCTAACAAAGATTACATATGCCTATACAGAATATTTCTGGAGAATTGGGTAGGCATAGTGCTTTGCTAGAAGTCAACCATGTCTTGTAAATCGGATGGAACATGGTACCGGGTACGCACATATTCGGATAGTCCAATGACCGTATTTACTGCCAACATATCCAGGGATCTCTTGGGTCGCTTCCCGAAGATTCACCGTTGAGATTTGACTCGAACAAAAAATTAATCTGGGATTAATTATAAGAGAGAAAATTAATCTGAGATTAATTACGGCAATGAATTAATCTGGGATTAATTAAAAGATAAAGAATTAATCTGGGATTAATTACGACGAGAATTTATCTGAGATTAAATTCGTCGAGAAGAGAGAACGCGATTAATTTAGAATTAATCTGTAAAGTAAATTTAATAGTGAAATTAGATTTTACTATTTAATTTATTTAACTGGGCTAAAATAATATTTTAGATATATTAATTGAAATTAGATTTCAATGCGGAGTTAAAATTGGATTTTAATTCAACAGAACGAATTATTTTAGAATTAATTCGTTAGCGACTTCCGTAATAATTTTGCGAGGCATTATTATTTAAATTATATTGGATTTAATTACGTCACAACGTAAAATTCGTTTAATCGGATTAAATGAAACCGAGCCCGAAGTGTGTTGAGGAAACCACTTGAATTTTGAATTTAAAGTGGGTCCCACCAACTTACATCACTTGTCACTTTTTATTGATGGAAGTGGTTGAGAGTAATTATGGTAACTTACACAACACACTTTTTATTTCTTTTTGGAAAATGATATACAAAAAATTAAGTGACTTTGACTTTGGTATTATTTTGTTAGAAACAAAATACAAAGAAAACTTCATCTTCTCTCTATCTCCCCTCAATTGACGAATGCATAGCTCCTTGGAGGGGAAAATTTTTCTTTCAATTCTTCTTCTTGCTAGCACATCAAGGAGTGAATCAAGGTGATGGGGAAACTCACCCAAGTGTTGGAAACACTCAAGAAAGCTTGGAGCTTCCACAGAAATGCATAAACGTTTTGAACTCATCTGATCAATGTGAGTATTTTCCGCAACTTTCTTTGATTTATTCACACACAAATAACTTTTAGACGATCTTGGCATGTTCTAGGAACACTTACAAGTTTAACACCCCAAGGTAGACAAGTAGTGGAGATGATGTGTAATGGTGAGTTTAGGGATAAAGATCCCGAAGATGCACTAGATTACCTAGAGCATATAGCAGAGAATACACAACAATGGGATACAATTGGTACATATAAGTCATCTGTTAAATCACAGCCATCTGGTAGAGGTATGTTTAACCTTAGGGAAGACCATGAACTTGCTGGCAAGTATGCATTTTTGTCAAAAAATTGAGGCTTTAGAAACAGGGAAGAGGGATCATGTCAAGTCAGTTCAGGAAATCATATGTCAAATTTGTAGTTCAAATGAACATGTCACAGAAGTTTTCCCATCCTTACCAGCCCTGAAAGATTGTCTCCATGACCAGGTCAGTTCCATAAACACATTCAATAGACCAAATCCAAACCCATACTCACAGACCTATAATCCTGGTTGGAGAAACCATCCAAACTTCAATTGGAGGAATGATAACCAAGCACAACCTTCACACCAACCTCCCCAGTTTCACCATAATTTCCGAAATTCCCATAATTATGCACCATATGTCCCACCACCTAAGAAAACCATTGAAGATAACTTGAGTGCATTCATGGAAAAATAAGAAACCATCAATAACCAAAATACACAAATGATGAATGATTTGAAGGAAACTTTTGATAAAATCACATATGTTTTGGCCATTAAAGAAAAAGGTAAGTTTCATGCACAACCTCAGTTAAATCCCAAGAGTCATCAAAACCCTCACGATGGTAGTTCTGAAAGTCAATATTTAGACCAAGTCAAATCTATTATTACTCTTCGTAGTGATAAGCCCATCCACAGACCTATTCTTAAACCTTGTGAAACTGAGGAAAAATCAGAATCAGAGGGTAAGGAAGGGGTTGATGAGCCATTACACGTCGTTGATAATAACAATTTTTCTCATGCACATCCATTTCCTCAGACATTAAAAACAAATAAATTGAACCATTCCCTAGAGATTTATGAAATATTCAAATAGGTAAAGGTCAATATCCCTTTCTTAGATGTCATTCAACAGATACCATCATATGCCAAATTTCTGAAAGATTTGTGCACCGTTAAAAGAAAACAGCAAGTAAGAAAGAAAGATTTTCTAGCTGAACAAGTAAGTTCCATTCTCTCAACCAATAATGCATTAAAATACAAAGACCCTGATTGTCCAACTATTTTTTGTGTTATTGGAAATCAAAACAATGAACATGTTTTGCTTGATCTTGGAGCTAATGTAAATTTACTGCCATTTTTGGTTTACCAACAACTTAATATCGGTGAGATGAAACCAACCTCAACTACTCTTTTACTTGCCGATAGATCAATTAAGGTACCAAAAGGAATTATGGAAGATGTGTTATGCAAATCGATAAATTCGTATATCCTGTGGATTTTATTATTTTAGAAACATAACATGTGGCAAGCAATTTTAAGCCAATCCATGTAATACTTGGTCGGCCATTTTTAGCGATAGGTAACGCTTTAATAAATTGCAGGAATGGAATCATGAATCGTTTTTTGGCAACATGACATTAGAGTTAAATATTTTTAACATGTGCAACAGTCATATGATGAAGATAATGAAAACGAAAGCACATAATCAATTAAACCTATTGTGGATGAGCATATTCAGGGGAGTTTATCTAATCCCATGAAATTTTTTACTGCTAATTATGTTGAGTCAAGTACTCAAATAGATTTGGATATTACTAATGATTTTCTACTTGACTATACTCAGGTATTGGAAGACGATGGAAAGATTAAAAATTTGGAAGAACTTGGAACATTGGAAGAAGAAAAACATGAAGAATCACCCAATTTGGAGTTAAAAGCTTTTCCAGAACGACTGAAATATGCATTTCTAGAAGATAATCAAACTTACCCTGTGGTAATTTCTTCTTCTCTGACAAGCGATCAATAAGGTAAACTTTTAAATGTGTTGAAAGAACATAAATTGGCAATTGGAAGGACTTTAAAAGACATAAAAGGTATTAATCCATTAATCTGCACACACTGAATACATCTAGAAGATAATACTATGACATATCGTGAACCCCAAAGAAGATTAAAACATCACATGAAAGAAGTAGTAAAAACTGAGGTCCTTAAAATTCTTGATGCATGCATTATCTATCCTATTTCTGATGGTAAGTGGGTAAGTCCTACACAGGTTGTACCTAAAAAGTCTGGAATCACTGTTGTAAAAAATGATAAAGGGGAATTAATCCCAACTCGCATTTCATCTAGTTGGCGTATGTGCATTGATTATAGAAAATTGAATGACGCAACTAGAAAAGATCATTTCCCTTTGCCATTTCTTGACCAAATTTTAGAAAGAGTAGCTGGACACCCTTATTATTGTTTTCTTGATGGTTACTCGGGTTATTATCAGATTCCCATTGCTTTATAAGACCAGGAAAAAACCACATTCACATGCCCCTTTGGAACATTTGCATTTAGGAAAATGCCATTTGGACTTTATAATGGACCTGCAACATTCCAACGATGTATGTTGAGCATATTTAGTGACATGGTTGAACACTGTTTAGAGGTCTTTATGGATGATATAACTGTCTTTGGAAATTCATTTGATAATTGCTTGACTAATCTGGAAAATGTTTTGAAAAGATATGAAGAAAAAAGACTTGTGTTAAATTTAGAAAAATGCCATTGCATGACTGATTCAGGAATTTTTTTAGGACACATTGTGTCATCTAATGGTATTGAGGTTGACAAAGCAAAAATAGAGGTCATTTCTAAATTACCATCACCAAAAACAGTCAGGGACATTCATTCTTTTTTAAGACATGCAGGATTTTATAGGAGGTTCATCAAAGACTTTAGTACCATATCCAGACACTTATGTAACCTCCTATTAAAAGATGCAACATTTGAATGGACAGAAGAATGTCAAAAATCATTCCAAAAAATTATCAGTATTTTGACTTCTGCTCCTATTATGCAATCCCCTAATTGGTCTTTTCCTTTTGAGCTAATGCGTGATGCTAGTGATTATGCAGTTGGTGCAGTTCTAGGGAAGAGAAAGGAAGGTAAGCCGCATGTGATATATTACGGTAGTAGAACATTAAACAGTGTACAAATGAATTACACTACCACAGAAAAAGAACTAATTGTTGTAATATTTACATTTGATAAATTTCGATCATATTTAATCAGTTCTTCAACTGTTGTTTACTCTGATCATGCTGTTGTTAGATATTTGATGTCTAAACAGGATGCCAAGCCAAGATTAATACAGTGGATTTTGTTGCTTCAAGAATTCAATCTCACAATCAAAGACAAAAAAGGGGCAGAGAACGTGGTTACAGATCACTTATCGAGACTCCCAAACGAGTCAATAATCGATACCACTTCTATCAATGATTCTTTCCCCGATGAATTTTATTTTTGGTAAACGTAATGCCTTAGTATGTTAATATTGTCAATTTCCTTACAACATGAAAGATACCCCCAGACTGGAGCCAACAGGATAAGAGGAAATTTTTTACCGAGGTCAAAATATTCTACTGGGATGATCCTTATTTGTTCTGCCCTGATCAGATTTTCAAACGATGCATACCTGACAGTGAGATAAGTGGTGTTATTCAATTCTGTCATTCATAAGCATGTGGAGGTCATTTCTCAACTAAGAAAACCGCTGTAAGAATCTTGCAGTGTGGATTTTATTGGCCCACTATTTTTAAAGATATATACACTTTCTGCAAAACTTGCGAAAATTGTCAAAAGTTAGGATCTATTTCAAAAAGAAACATGATGCCTTTAAATCCCATCATTGTCATCAAAATCTTTGATTGTTGGGGGATAGATTTCATGAGACCATTTCCACCATCATTTGGGTTTTTATATATTTTAGTGGCAGTCGACTATGTTTCAAAATGGGTCGAAGCAATTCCTTGTCGGAACAATGATCACACAAATGTGATCAACTTTTTAAAAGAAAACTTGTTGAGTCGATTTGGAATTCTTTGGGGCATCATAAGTGATGGAGGTAAACACTTTTGTAATAGACCCTTTAAATCCTTAATGAAAAAGTATGGAGTCACACACAAAGTTTCCACCTCTTATCACCCCACACAAACGGACAAGTAGAATTAGCAAATATGGAAATTAAACAAATTCTAGAAAAAAAATGGTTAACCCAAATCGCAAAGATTGGTCTCTTTGACTAACTGATGCACTCTGGGCATATCAAACAGCTTTCAAAACATCCTTGGGTATGTCTCCCTATCGTCTAGTTTATGGAAAACCTTGTCATTTGCCTGTAGAACTTGAGCATAAAGCATTTTGGGCTATTAAAAAATTTAATTCAAACCTTGAAAATGCTGGTCATGAACGTAAATTGCAATTAAATGAACTTGAAGAATTAAGGAATTATTCATATGAGAATACAAAAATTCTTAAAGCTAAAACTAAAGCCTTTCATGATAGTCGAATTTCACGAAAAATATTTAAGGTTGGTCAAAAGGTTTTGCTTTATAATTCTCGTCTTCATTTATTTCTTGGAAATTTAAAATCCAAATGGAGTGGCCCATTTATTTTGAAAAATGTTTACCCATACGGGGCTATTAACATTGAGAATCCTAGGGACGGTGATGTATTTAAAGTTAATGGACAGCGTCTGAAACCCTTTTTGGAGTACTCAAAATTTCAAGAAACTTTTTTCCTGTTATACCCAGTATACCTTGATTGATGTAGTTTCTTTTATGTTCTGTTTAATATTTTTGTAATTTCCATTTTTCTTAGTTTTACAGTGTTCTTGTTCTTTTATTTTATCTCACACCCCGATAAAGCAGCGGATAACGGTACTCCGTGACTCAAGTCGGTTATTTCAGTTTCCTAAAAATACTGATACCCTACAAACCAAGGCATGGAAGAAACTCTCGCAACCCTCCATAAATATTTTCCTGCACTTTCCTGAAATGCTCTGATTAAAATTTATAAAGCCCGTACAGAAAGAATGAGAATTCTTATGATTAATGGTATTCCTAGTTATATTCGTTGGGTAATCGAAGCAATGGTTCGTTTAGCAGGTGAGTCATCTGACTCCTTCATTCCTTACATGCCTGGTTCAGGGAAAAGCACATATTCTAAAAAAATGAAGAGCTAAACAAATAGGTGTTTGTTATAAGTGTGCACGATGTACGTGCAACACTCGTTGTCGTTCTTTAGGAATGGTGTCTGATAATCGTGAGGATAAAATACAATTCATTAGGGATGGACTGAGTAAGGAGCCTTTTGATGATATATCATTGACTCTTGAGACGCATCCTAGTGGATATGTTCATCATGAAATTCTCATATTACACACACAATTTCATTAGGAAAGACAACCATACAGTCTCGGGAATCTGACTTTAAAAGACCATGTTTGCCATTTTATAAGAAAATTGGATGGGAAGCCTATCCCCGACCCATAGAGGGCGTTTAAGCAGTTACTGGACGTAAAACCAAAGGAAGATGTGAGCCACAATCACAACTACCAGTACATATTATTGCATTGATTTTCTTTACTTTAAATTACTATTTTCCTTTACTTTTTGCCGACAGTATCTAACTTTTTTGTTCACGATCTATTTTTCTGATAATTGTCATTTTGCAGATATTAGTGCATTTCTCACTCACCCTTTTCAAGATCTATAAATTCAGCTCGTCATATCCCTTTCCTCAACATATCTAGCTAAGAGAGGTAGCACAAATGGAGACAACTTCAAAATGACGATTCACTAATATCTGTGTATTTTGTTGAACTAGCTCCAGAATTAAACCATTATTTGTTGAGGGAGCAAGAGAATTGGGTAGAAATATGTCAAACAGAAATATGCACTTAATATATGGCGGTGGCAATCTTGGATTGATGGGGTGTATTTGAAAAGCTGTACAAGAAAGTGGAAATCAAGTTTTGGGGATCATCCCAAAACCTTTAACAGAAAGCCACATCATCGGAAAATCAAATGGAGAAGAATGTATTGTCCCAGGTATGTCTGAAAGACTCACTGAAATGATCAATCATGCTGATGCTTTCATTGCTTTACTAGGTGGGCTCGGAACGTTGGAAGAAAGATTCACTGTTGCGTCATGGGCAAACTTGAATATTCACCAAAAACCTATTGGGTTGTTTAATGTTAATGGATTTTTCGATTTTCTTTTTGTATTTCTTGAAGATACCAAAAGGAATGGGTTTATTTCAAAACTGGTAAGAGATATCTTCCTAACTACACGAACAGTTGATGATTTAATTGACCAACTCTTAGCTTATGAACCAAAAATCGACCCTATTCTTTCCTAGTTGAACTGGTCTGGTAACGATCGTGGCAAAAAGTACAAAGTAAACCTGGACCTTAATCTGTAATATTTAGTTATGACTGTCAATTTCCCAATAACCAGGTGATATCTTCTAAACTCTTTCTTTCTTTCTTTAAACATTGGGGACAATGTCTCGTTTTGGTTGGGGGAAGAGGGTAGTTTAGGAAATAAATAATTTTCATGTTTATGTATGTTTCATTGATGTTAGTTTTTACTGTGTTGTTATTTGTGTGTAAAAATATATATCCATATTTATACACACAAACTAACAACAATGATGTTTTCTAAACCAAGTGGAATTGTTGTTCAGAGGTGGCTGTATAAGGTGTTTTCACTCCTGAGACGCATCTCAATATAATTCGTAACAAGTTATTTATCGTTCATTTCTTTTTGAATCATTTAAATTTGTGAATTCTCCATAACATTGATTAAATTTGATCTTTATATGCTCGTCTGGCAGATATTATCAACAATATGGTAACATATGACCATGGGTGGTAAGTGAAAATTCTGTAATATTCAGTTCTCTAATTTATTGGAGGTAACACCTAAAAGCAGTGAAATTTTTTATTATGCAAAAAAAAAAAAAAAAGAAAAAAAAAAGAGAATTTTGAATAAAGTTCATTTCGTAGCCTTTCTAACCCAAGCAATTAAGTCTGTAGGGGTGTTTTAACACTTAGTACCCTAAGACCAACTGGTCTGGGAATTACTGGCCCAAAGTTCGTTACAAGGGTTAAAAAGAAAGCTTAAGGAAATCATACACTGTTTATCTGAGATCTGAGCAATTAAGCCCGTAGGGGTGTCTTAACACCTAGTGCCCTAAAACCAACTGGTTTGGGAGTCACTGGCCCAAAGTTCGATACATGGATTGAAGATATGTTTTAGACACTATTTATCTGAGATCCGAGCAATTAAGCCCGTAGGGGTGTCTTAACACCTAGTGCCCTAAAACCAACTGGTTTGGGAGTCACTGGCCCAAAGTTCGATACATGGATTGAAGATATGTTTTAGACACTATTTATCTGAGATCCGAGCAATTAAGCCTGTAAGGGTGTCTTAACACCTAGTGCCCTAAAACCAACTGGTTTGGGAGTCACTGGCCCAAAGTTCGATACATGGATTGAAGATATGTTTATAAATAAACTTTCACTGACAAAAAATGTGTAAACTCTAATATAATTTTAGGAAAAAAATATTACTCTCTTTTCAATAAATACATGTGATATTGTGGGCACAATATATTGATTAATAACTTGTTTTATGAGTATATGGAATAATGGTAAAAAAGTACAGGAGAAGTCATTTATTTGATCATTCAGGAAAAAAGAAAACAATTTTTGACTTAGATAAGAATTTTTTTTCGGCTTGAATTACTAAGGACTATAAGCTGGTTGGGGGGAGTGATGAATACTAAAAAGTGCATATTTATTAGATGATAAGTTAATCATTTTACACTTATAGTTTCACTAATCCCCTTAGATTGACACATTTGTGAAATAATATTTTAAAGTTATGCTTTGAGTGCTTTTACTGTGTTATTTTATGTTTTTGTCAAGAAAAATACTACTCGGAAGCTCGACGGGACAAATCAGAAGTGAAAAAAAACATCGTAAATTCTGCAAGCACGTTGTAAATTCTGCAAGCACGTCGTAAATTCTACAAAAATGTCGTAAATTTTGCAAGCACGTCATAAATTTTGCAAGCACGTCGTAAATTCTGCAAGCACGTCGTGACACATGGAACATTTGCGTCGTGACACGTGTCCCCAACATGGCTTCACCATTCTCTGACACGTGTCCCCAACGTGGCTTCACCATTCTTTGACACGTGTCCACAACATGCATTCGCTGGTCTGGGTGGCCAAGTTTCCTATAAATAAGAGCGTCCGGCATTAGAAATTTTCATACTTTCTTTCCTGATTCCTCTGTAAATCTTGGTGAGAGTCTTGTTTGTTTATTTACTTAAAGCTTTTTGTAATGTCTTTTTCTTTCAATAATAAAAGTTAGAGTATATTTTATTACAAAATGAGTAGCTAATTTCTTTTCTGTTGGGATAAGGGTGAAGCTTTTATAATGTAAACATAATTAAACTCGCTTGTATTATAATAAATAAATTGAAATCTAATGATTAAAACTTGATTTAAATCTAGATTAATTATTGACAATCTGTCTACCGCCTTTATGGCTGGTTTTATCTTTCTACCGCCTTTATGGCCGGTTTTATCTTTCTACCGCCTTTATGGCCGGTTTTATCTTTCTACCGCCTTTATGGCTGGTTTTATTTGTCTACCGCCTTTATGGCTGGTTTTATCTTTCCACCACCTATATGGCTGGTTTTATACGATTTTGGCATAATTAAGTACCTTGATAGGACTTGTTATAGACAAACGGTATCACCGCCTTTATGGCCGGTTTTATGTTTTTGGCATACTTAGTACCTTGGTAGGACTAATTATCGACATAAAGGATTACCGCCTTTACGGCTGGTTCTTTATATTGGCATAATTAATTCCTGTAATAATTTAAGTGGGTAACAAATGCAATTTATAAATTATAATAAAGCGAGATTTCTAAATGTTTAAAAGACTAAAAGTGGATCCTCTAACTCCATCATTTCTTTCAATTATTGCATTCCAACCTAAGAGTCTCCAACTACTTCAACAAATCAAACTTTTCTTTTCTGCACTGTTCATTATTCTATTTTGCTAAATCTCTCTCTTTGGATCGACCCCGGACTCACTTACTTCGACACTCTTATACTTGGGAGTAAAAGATCACTTTTTGAGCGTGTCAATGTCTAACAATCACAAAGATAAAATTCAATTCATTAGAGGTGGCTTGAGTAAGGAGTCTTTTGATGATATATCATTGACTCTTGAGACGCATCCTAGTGAACATGTTCATCGAGTAATTCGTAATTTTCATATACAATTTCAAAAAGAAAGACAACAATACAATCTCGGGAGTCTGACAGCAAAAGACAATATTTTCCAATTTATAAGAAAATTGGATGGAAAGTGTAACACCCCGCCAGAGGCAGAAAACTACCGGAAATAGACAGTATTAACCCATCTCCATAAGCCTCCAAATTTACAGAAAATCGGACATGATGTATCCTAAATCTGGACAGCTTGTATCATAGTCCAACATCAAAGCGAAACCTAAGGAAAACATCAAACATACAAAAGGACCTCTGGTCTACACAAAACACATTAAAATCAACACTTAAGAGCTCCGTACCCACATTATCCATCCACACTCAATGGCTCTTTGCCCATAACATCATTAGCAATCAAAACGTTTACTTAATAAATACAAACAGAGTGTTCAGCATGACAAATAACATATTAATCACAAATCATAAATCTCTAAAACTTCTCCTGAGACATTTGCAAGGGTGACTATAACTTGGGTGATCCGCGTCTCGAGCATAGCTTTCAAAGCTGATATGGTTGACTTATCTGGAGCCAACCTGCAAAACTACAAACTGGTTTAGTGTGAGTTATAAAAATTTGTAAGTAACCATGCTCATACTACAAACAAACATACAAGTTAAACACTTCAGAATTACTAAGTTATTACATGTTCAAAATTATCAACTTTTTATTATCCTTTATACTTTACCCATGTCAAATTCTCATATCTACATATTTACATATATGCCAGTCTATTAGCCAAACATCCAAACCACACAAGGCATCAATTCGAATATCACAGAGTATGTCATTTTACATTGAAATTATTTCCATCATATGAGACATGAAGTCAAGATTTCTTATACTTTATTACGATTAATCATCTTTGAAATATCATCAAATTCATAAACAAACATATTTTTTTCAATTCAAAACATTCTTCAATTTGAAGCAGTCTTTCTTCAATTCTGATAGCCTTACGATAACTTCACATTTGTGATCCGTATGCATTCACACATATCATAGCTCACTTCTCATACATTCATGCAAATACAATTCCAGAATTCTCACTTAGAGACATGTCTAATACCAGAAGCTTGCAAACACCATCAGTCTCTTTCATAATATACATACATACAATAACATACTTGTAAACGTACTTTATAACATATTATACTCACACCGGTTCCCAAGTTATTCATTCATTCCACGAAATTATACATTGTTCATGCATATCACGGGATCTATCATACACACACATATACTCAGACATACATACATTCAACGTGCAACCGGCAACGAAGCATACATAACGGTCAACACATCAAAGAAACCCAAACAACATAAACATATGTGATGGCTTACACAAGCAATGCCCGTATGAGACTCATTACCTATTTTAAAATAGGTATGAGATGAATGTCGCCCGAACATATTCCTAACCAGCTCGTCTACTACACCACGAAATCATCAACCGATTAAACATACACATATGCATACATATCACGTGACACAAACTCATCATATGATTTCTCATACTCAAGCATATACATGACAAATATTACTTTATCATAAGAATCGTCATACACATACGTATATACATCAAACATATGAATATACTTATTACTTCGAATTCTGATACCATAGCCCTTTACAGTCCTCATATCCTTTACTTATCGATCAATTATTCACCGTTTGGAATTCTTATCTGATACATTGATACAGTATCTTACAAAACATACATTTCCATTCATATACGTATCATATCAATCATATAATTCTATCACTCAAGAAATGCTTAACTTATACCAACCCAACCTCTATACAGCTAAATCATATGCATTAGTCAACAACAAACTTATTCCAATGACGCACATCTACATGTGCTAATACAAATTCAGAAATCATAATTTGTTCTATTTACCGATCTTATATACTCAAATTATCCATAGCTTACCATCATATACATATACAAATATGTGTACCAATGTTTATACATATACATAAGCATACTATAACATGCTCACACATTTACTTACATCAATAAAAATCAACCTCATCAAACATTTCACTTCATATCATAGCATTACAAAAATTCGTACCTGTGGTGGTTGATTATATTAACCATACGTAATCTTGAACTCTGTACTTGAAACCACCTCTTAATTATCCTTATTTTAACCTAACATGTCAATCATATATATATATATATATATATGTTTATTTAAAACACAAATTCACTAATTCAAGTTCTCATCACATTGGTTACTTATCTGGCTTCGTGAGCACTCCAAGTCCTAGTCAAATCTGTCAAAACAAATCGTGAAAATACCGTCATAATCGTAATTTTAGAGAATCATCGACTAAACTTTGACAAAATTCCGGATCTTTCCGGGACAATCATATTAAGTATGATTTCAATGTTTTTAGTTCCATTAATCTTAAAACATCATTACAAACTAATTCATGCCACTAGTTAACGTGAATACTCGGTTTATGCGATTTTAGAAAATCTTCCGAAAAAGTTTATGTAAATGCTACGGATAGGTCCCGAACCCTCCGAACCTACCTAGATTTATCTAAACATTATTAGATCGTCATACATATCCTATATCTATCTTTACTCTTAGGAAAACATCAATACACTGAAAACTTTTACCGAAAACTTACATAATCTATTGGATCAATCTAATTCATTTCGTTTTCACTCGGATTCAACCAAATACACATATTCAATATACTAATACTCAAACAATTCAATTTATATCAGTATGCTATTCTACGGAGCTAATAGATACATCAGAACATTTAATGATAAACTTGAAATTTGTGAGTTTTTACTGTGAGGTCTTACTGAGATTTCGAGGGCATATACGGACACCAAACGATCCCACGAACGTGCTGGAATCAACATGATTTCGATCGGAGTTACTATTCACTCATAGGTCATTATTCATTGTATCTTTCTTCTTCGATTTACGTGCAATTGAGCACGAAATGAAAAATTTGTCACTGTCAACTTTAGTACTCTCCAAGAGATTTAATTTGACGGATGGCTCGGGCCGTGAAACGTAGCGATGAGCCGGGATCGGGATACCCACCACCGCATATCTCTCTCTCCTACTCTATTCGCCAGAATTCTAGGCTGCCGTCGGCCACCATATGAGGGAAGGGTGGCATGTGCACCCCTCTAGCTTATCGTGATGGTCAGCGATGGCCGACGATCGTGTCAACTGCAATGTGATTTGGGGGAGCGGGGGGTCGTGTGGGGAGATTATGAGGATTATCACATTTTCGCAATTACCAAAAATATTGAGGTATATATAGAAAAGTTTTAGAAAGTTACGTTTTCACCCCGGTGAAATTACTTCTAGGTCCTTATGATGGGCCTTTCTTGAAAATCATATTTTAGAAGCCTTTTTTATGTTAATTTCGAAAAGTGTGCAACACAAAAGTTGTTCATCTTAGAAAAAAGAGTCTGATGGTTCAAGAATCAGCTCAATCAGAATTTTTTCATTATTTTATAGCCGAAATAAAAAAACTTTTACTCGTATAACAATATAAATAGAAATCGCGTAATCGGTTCTCGAAACCACGAATTTTCCAACGAAACGAAGCTTCACTTTAAAACCTTCTGATCTATTTTCCAACATATAATCTCTTATTTTCAAACACCATCCAATTCCAAAACCAAAACTTTAATTCAGAAACCTTCCGTAGCTATTCCGAAAAAATTTCGGGATATTACAGAAAGCATATCATTGACCCATAGAAGGCGTTCAAGCCGTCACTGGACGTAAAATCAGAGGAAAATATGAGCCATAATCATAACTACCAGTACATATTGTTTCAATTTATTGCTTTGATTTCCTTTACATTAAATTACTGTTTTGATTTACTTTAATTTACTGTTTTGATTTCCTTTACTTTAATTTTGCCGATAGTATCTAAACTTTTTTACTTTCACGATCTATTTTACTGTTCATCTGACAATTATCATTTTGCATGTACTAGTACTTTTATTACTCACCCTATTTTCAGGATCAATAAATATAGCTTGTCATTTCCCTCTTAGACACATCCAAAAAAGAGAGGAAAAAATTGAGAAAATTTCAAGACGACGGATCACTAATATCTTTGTGTTTTTTGGAACTAGTTCTAGAACTAAATCAAAATTTGTTGAGGCTGTGAAAGAATTGGGTAGAGTATGGTGGAAAGACACATGCACTTAGTATATGGCCGTGGAAATTTTTATTTTATAGGATGTGTTTAAAAGGCCGTGCAAGAATGTGGCAATCAAGTTTTGGGGATCATTCAAAAAACTTTGGCAGACGAAAAAATCAAATGGAGAAGAATACATTGTCTTAGGTATGCCTGAAAGACTTACTGAAATGATTAATCACTCTGACGTTTTTATTGCTTTACCAAGTGGGCTAGGCACGTTAGAATAAATATTCACGGTTGCGTCATGGGGGAAATTGAATATTCACCAAAAACCTATTGGACTACTTAATGTTGATCACTTTTTCAATTTTCTTTTAGTATTTCTTGAGGATGCCAAAAGACTCGGGTTCATTTCGAAATCGGTAAAAGATATCGTCCTAATTTCTTTTTTTTTTTTGAAAAGAAGATATCGTCCTAAGTGAAAGAAAAGCTGATGAATTAATTGACCAACTATTAGCTTATGAACCAAAAATCGACCCAATTCTCTCCAAGTTGAACTGGTCTGATAACGATCATGGCAAGAAGCATAGAACGGACTTGAATCTTAATCTGTAATATTTTATTTTAAATAGTCGTAAATTTAATTGTTAATTCCATACTAACAATGTGATTTCTTCTAAACTCTACATCTTCTTATTCAGACATTGGGGACAATGTCTCAATTTGGTTAGGGGATGGGATAGTTGACTAGATAGTTTTCGTTTTTATGTTTCATTGTTGTGTTTATCTTTCAAAAAAATATTTTCGTTTTTATGTTGTTGTTTTATGTAAAAAAAATAATTGTTTTTATATTATTTTTGCTTTGTTGTTATTTTGTGTGTAAAAAATTAATTATTTTGTGTTGATTTTCTTTTGTTTTTTTTAAAAAAATAACTACACGAAAACCAACAATAAATTTTTGACTAACCAAGTGAAAATATTGTTCAGAAATAGCAGTGTAAGGAATTTTCGCTTCTAAGACGCATCTCAATTTTTCGTAACAAATTTTTGAATCATTTAAATTAATACTGATTAATTTTGATCTTCATAGGCTCATTTTACAGGAATTATCAACATACACGGTAACATATGATCGTGGGTTGTAAGGAAAATTTTTGTAATATTCAGTTCTCTAGTTTGTTGGAGATAGCACCTAAAAGCAAGTGGAATTTATGTTTTTATTCAAAAAAACTAACCAAGCTTTTACTTAGTAACCGGACATCTTTCCTCAGCAAGTAGTGATTGTTCACATAAAATGGTAGAGCTTGAGTTAGTTTAAAAAATGATAATAATAATAATTAAGCTTTTATTTAGTAACTAGACATCTTGCCTCAGTAAGCAGTGATTTTGTACCCTCTCTACCTCGAACAATTAAGTCATCAAGAGTGTTTTAACATTTCATACCCAAAGACAAACAGGTCCAGGAGTCACTGGCCCATAGCTCGTTACATGGGTAAAGAGAAAGCTTAAGGAAATCGGACACTTCTTCTTTTTAACATCTGAGATCCGAGCAATTAAATTCGTAGAGGTATCTTAACTGTTGGGTTTCTATTAAGTCCCAAGGATCAAATCAAGCAATGAAACATATATGTGAATACTCATAAAAGCATGGCGGAATCATACTTACAACGATCGGCTTTTGCGACGCGGGGAACAACAAAAAACTTCAAGCTTTTCCCTCCAAGGTTCTCGGCTTTTTGGACTGGTTTGTGCTCCTCCATTCAGTCAACCTCCATTGATGGATCTCCAAGCTCCAAGCTTCATGTGGTGATTCCATGCTCATGAAATTAGTTCTCTATCACCTTAGGATGACCCTTCATGTGCTAGCATTGGAAAACTTGCAACAAATTTTCCATTTCACTTGTTCTTGCTCACGGTTTTGGCAAGCAAAAATTGGGAGAGAAGCATTTGGCCCTTGGCCGAATCCCAAGGGAGAAGAGAGAGAGAGTATTATGTC
>SKCR01028178.1:0-65970 GCA_019454045.1 Zanthoxylum bungeanum
CCAGGGCCATTCTAGAATGAACTCTTCAAACAAAGAAATCACGACGGATCTCTCATTCGAAGAAATCACTCAAGAACGCCACTTTGCATTCTTTAGCCAAAATACATAGTTTAATATTAACATTAACCAACATATTTTTAATTGTTCAATTAGTGCGACTAGAGACAAGTATTCTCATAATCTACAATAGACTACCGAGCATAACATTTCTCACTGTCATACTATAAAGGTCAAACCTTTATCGAGCTTACTTTGCTTGTATTGCGCAAACAATTTGCACATATTTTGAACAATTCATAAAGAAAGCTTAATCAAGTTCAAAACTTGATCTTAGTAAGCCATGAACAATCTTAGATCTACTGTTCAATGCTATCTTCCGAAATCGATATCAAATATCGCTCCCACTATAAGTTATAATATAATTTTCTTCAATAAGAAAACAACATAATCATTAAGTATCAAATACTTTGCAAATGATTCTGAAATCCTATTAGACTTATATGGAAGTTGTCTAAGGGTCATTTCATCTTATTAATTACGTATTTCTATTACAGTTTATCATTCTCACATTTGACTTCACTAAGTCAAGTCATTTCTACAATCGTCAACATCCAATGTCAACCACCAAGTAACAAAATAATTTTATCACTCGGGATCATAAAAAAGATATTCTATCAAATATAATACAATATTATATCAAATAGAATAAATGATAAACCTTACTTGTACCTCTGAGGCGCAAGTACTCGCAATTATATAACCATTATACAAAAGAAAGTTTCAAATCTCAAACTTTTCAAGATTCAAATTTTCTACTATACATATCATTTATGTAACTATAGAAGCCAATGAAACCTTAATTAAAGAGATGAATAAGTATTATTGGAGCATAACCCCAAGAGTATTGAAAACCAATTCGGTAACACTTAATATCAACGAATCAAATCATATAAGATTCGATCACTCCCATTGACCAATTCCATCAATATGGAATCATAGAAGTTTAATATTGAGTTAGAATCATATCCATTTCATAAATTTAGAACTAATTGCCATAAATTCACGCGTTTGATATATCCATTTCATAACTTTAGAACTAATTGCCATAAATTCACGCGTTGATCATATCAAACATCTTTGAACAATTCCAAGATTGACGATGAATTTCAAATTATAGTTTTCAACACTTCAAATAGAATAACTTTGAACCATTCAAAATATTTTATCCGCGTTTCAACGGAAACATATTGAATGTTCTCGAACAATTCAAGTTCAACATGTTCTCTATTAGAAACACGTAACTAGTCATGACAATTCATTAACTAAGTTACGGAGTAAAGAAAACTATACAATGTAATTTCTATTTCATTAAACTACATACATCCAATGTATTAGTCTAATAAATCGTGTGGTCCAATGACGATCATTAGTTAAATGAGATTTAATCACATCTTGAATACGATATTCATTAAATGGATAACGATATGTGGTGTGAACTCATATCAGAACATCCTTTACCGTAAGGAATACGCATTTGATGTTTTTATGATAAAATCTCATAAAGCACAATTCTAAGTTATTTATTTACCGAATATTTTTCTTAATGTTTATCTTTTCATTAATGACAGTACTAGTCACTTTAAAATATGTAACAACTGTTTATACAGAACAACTATCCAATAGTCACAAATTCATATATCAAATATCAAAACCGTTATTAAACATTATTTTAAATAACTAGATGGGAGATCTGGTATCCAAGACCTACAGTTGTCGTATAGTGAGAATCGATATTCTCTATAGAAAACTATATGTATCTCATTTCTTAAGCTTTATAATTTGCGTTAATTATTCACAACAATTGCAAATGATTGATTAGCAACTGTGTCAAACACGTGACTTCTGAAAAAAGTCACTAAAGCTAAGAAACATCATTAAAAGATAAACAAATACTAAAAGGATTTTCTTAATGCCAGTCAAGAATCTCGTGGCCTGAACTATTCAAGTCAATTCTTACTGCATAAGAAATAATTCTAACTAGAATAATATCCTAAAACATATATCCTATTAGATTACCTAATCGTTACTTAGAAACTAAGTCACAAACCATCTTGATTTTTGAGAAAATCGAACAACAGTTCCCGACGGTTTTAACTAATCTAACTATATATAAGTCTATTGTCTTTCTAGAACCTATTCAAGAATTACGCAACCATAAGTTAAGTCAGAAAATATATTCAAGAAATATAGATGCAGTGGATTAGAAGTATAAATCTATAAACAATATAGAATAAGGAAGACAAAGCAGTAAATTCCATAAAATTACGCACTACCTGAGTTATGGATTTTAAACTCAGCAGTGTCTCCCACTACTTTACGTAATACCGTAATCCCCAACGGACAATAGGAATTCAATAATTAAATCGAATTCCATAGTGAGAGTAGGATCCCATGAATATATTTTGACTCACGGCTTTGGCACGTTATCGTCTACGTATATTCATTAGGTAGACAACTCATTTTCAATCACTCACCAGTGACTCCTGGTTTTGGTCCTGACTGTTTCTCGCTGTGACAGCTTTGGCACGTTCACAGGGAGGCGTACCAAGGCTACACTTGTCAATGACAAACTCAAGCTACCGGTGTAGTCTTGACAGCTTTGGCACGTTCAAGATTTCCACTTTCACTTGAATTTGTCTAGTATCATTATACAACCGGCATGGATAAAATTCTATAAACTACACCCTCACTGCTTTGGTAGGATCTCGGATGCAGCCATAGAAAGTTACCCATAAACCGTATTGACAAGACGGACCAAGAAACATGCATCCAATACACGTTACTTTACAGCTATATTTCTAAGCGGGGATTTTCCTATGGAAGCCGTACTTTACATCAAATGCAGAATTCTAATCTAAATCATTTTCTAAACATTTCAATTCTACCTATATAAAACATAACTTAATTTAACGATTAAATTTCCATTACATTTTCCGTTAGTGTCGAACCGAAAAGTAAAGAAACATATCTAGATTTCAAGCATGTGCAAACATAAAAAAAATTGGATTACATATTAAATATCAAGCATGATTAATATAATGGATGAAGCATCAGACATGCTCTGATACCATTTTGTTGGGGTTTCAGGCGTTGAGCGCGGTGAAAGCGCGGGTTCGGGCGAAATCGTATTTTAAAATTTTTTAACATACCAATAAATTATTCAATATCTAATATGAATAATTTATTCATATTTCACCTAAACCTATTTATTCAATATCAAATATTAACATAAACTTGTTCAAAACTCGCGAAACTTTTACAAAAATCGTTTTTCCGCAAAATGACGCAAAACGCATTTTCGACTGAACCGACTACCCGATACTTATGAAAATTGCCCAGGTCAGTTGCAATAGTCTCGGGACAGTTCATGGACTGCCCAAACAGTGACGGATTCACTGTTTGGGTAGTCGTCACCCGGTTGGTTCAAAATCTACCCGGTAACGCCGTTTTTCGCCGTTTTCGCTTATTTCAACTCCGAAACACATTCCGGCAATTGTTCCAACTCCCAAAACACATCCATTACATTCATAAGACATCAAAATCATCACATAATTTCCAGTTTTAACAGGTCTGACCAGAAAACAGAATTTATCATATTTCATGCTTTAAATCCAATTTTCAACAAGTTTAATCTAATTAATCCATCATGAAATGAGTCCCACCACAAATGAACAAATCTAGAAATATTCTAGGCTATCTAAGAGTGGATCAATAATTCTAGAATGGCAACAAAAATGTCCAACATCAATTTGAACAAATTGGAACAAAATTACACTAATTAGCTCCAATACCAACTTCACACATGCATATTCTTCATTCTCCATCAACCAAACACAAAGCCCCAATTTTTGACAAGTAAAAGAACCCTAGAACCTTTCTAAAAAATCAAGAAATAAAAATCAAATTTCCAAGCTTTAGAGATTTGAAGATTACCTCTTAAACTTCAAAATTCCATAAGCTTTTTTCTTGATTTTCCTTGACTTGTATGCTTGAATCATCAAGCAAAATATGAAAACTCATTTCCATGGAGGTCTCGGCAGCAAGGAGAGAGAGATAAAGATGAAAGAATGATCAAAAAACAAATTTTAATACTTTATATATATATGGCCGAAATTTTGGTCAAAAATGGGCAATTTTGTCATTTGAATTTAGCAAATAAAATCACATTTACACTTATATTTAACCAATCAAAATTGAACAAATAAAAGTGTAATAAAAATCATGCCAAGTTGTCCAATTAAATCTCACCATGTATCATTCATAATAATAAATGGATAAAGATTAAATCTTTAATTATTTAACTATTAAATAATTAAACAATTAATTTACACACATATATGTATTTTTATTTACATTAAATAATAAGTAATATATTTATGGCATGTGTCAAAATCTCATTTGACGAATAATTAATGTGTATCTAATCGTATTATGTATCAAATACAAATACACAATAGTTATTAGTGGACAAAATCCCCTAATTGCATGTGTTATCATTTAACGATTAAACGATTCGAATTAACTCATTTAATCCAGTGAAGTATTATGAATAATCCGTATTATTCATATCGAGTTGCCCAAGTGCTCAACGAGTACACTTCATATTGTGGGACTCTCTAAGTTTAGGTTTATCCGTCACGAAATCCAATTTCGTGTCCATAATCCACCCACACATGGATTATATCGCTAAACTATGCAAGTCGAGGTCATAACATACGTATAATCTCTCTGTCACAGGCTATCCGTATTATACCTGGGATATAGATGAGAACGTTAAATTCGTTCGGTATAATACAGTCGACTTTCAATTTACGATCTCTAAATAACACTCGGAACTAGTTTCCGGTGTTATACCACAGCCATGGATTTATTAGATCATAAACACGTGTGGATGCCTATGCCCTGTACACAGGACTGACGAATCATATCTTGATACGCATTGGATATCATGGGCGTCAGTCCACACCCAACGAACAAGCGGAGGTCTAATCATGGATAGATCGTTGACGTGACTGCCATCAAAGTGTGGAGGATAACTCATATATCCCACTGTGGTATCTTAAGTCTGAAGACCACTATGCTCGCTCAACTCGAAAAAGTTTTTATTGACTTTGGTATACCATCTATTAGGAAACCTTCAGTGAGTCGTTCAGTGTCTTATCAAATAAACACCTGCATGTCTATACGAGTCTCCTGAGACTCATGGTTCATTGGGATAACCCATCAGACAAAGTCACAATATACGACATGTACTGGTCTCAGCGGATTTTACTAACCGACCCGTGTTAGTAAATCTTGACAAGGAACTTTATTTAAGGATATACATCTTATAGTGCGCTTCCCAATGTCAATTATAAACTACGTTGTAACTGCGCACTATATTGTAAATCCTAGGGTCTTTGTCTAATATACACGAATCACTGAACCAGATTCAGTTTCGATCTAATCGTAATCAGATATCTAATCGTAATTAGATCGAATAAGTGTATAAAAGACAATGGTGCTACCAATAAATTAGTAATATTTATGAAAAATATAAATGCTCGTATTATGAATCGGACATAAATACGATCCGATTGACACTCCGAGCACCAACCCTAACAATGACACATGGCATAATATTTATCATATATTACTATTACTATAATTTAAATAATAATGCAACTTTTACACATTTAAATCAAATAATAAAAGTCAAACAATTATTATTTAATTTACATGTGTCATCAAATAATTTACCAATTAATGTGTATCTAATCTAATTACGTATCAAATACAAATACACATTAAAATAATCTCAGCATGTGTAATTTTGTTTACTGATTAAACGATTCAAATGAACTAATTTAATCCGATAAGATATTATGAATAATCTATATTATTCATAACGCGTTGCCCAAGTGCTCAACGAGTACACTTCATATTGTGGGACTCTCTAAGTTTAGGTTTATCCGTCATGAAATCCAATTTCATGTCCATAATTCACCCACTCATGAATTATGATGACCACAGATAATCTCGCTAAACTATGCAAGTCGAGGTCATTGCATACGTATAATCCGTTCGTCACAGGTTATCCATATTATACTTGGGATATAGATAAGAACGTCAAATCCTTAAGGTATAATATAGTCAAATTTCAAATTTACGATCTCTAAATAACACTCGGAACTCGCTTTCGAAGTTATACCACGACCATGGATTTACTAGATCACAAACACGTGTAGGAAACCTATGCCCTGTACACAGGAATGACAGATTTTTTTGATACGCACTGGATATCGTGAGCATCAGTCCACACTCAACGAACAGGAGGAGGTCTGACCTAAATAGATCGGTGACATGACTACCATCAAAGTATGGATGATAACTCATAAATCCATTGTGGTATCTCAAGTCGAATGACCACTATGCTTGCTCAACTCGAGAAGATTCATATTGAAGTTGGTGTACCATTTATTAGGAAATCTTCAGTGAGTTGTTCAGTGTTTATCAAATAATCACCTACATGTCTATATGAGTCTCCCGAGACTCCTGGTTCATTGAGATAAACCATCGAACCAAGTCACGATATATGACATGTACTGGTCTCAACAGATTTTACTAACTGACCTCTGTTAGTAAATCTTGACTAGAAACATTTATTTAAGGATATACAATTTATAGTGATGCTTCCCAATGTCAATTACAAACTACGTTGTAAATGCACACTACATTGTAAATCCTAGGGTCTTTGTCTAATATTCATGTATCACTAAATCAGATTTAGTTTCAATCTAATCATAATTAGATATCTAATCGTAATTCGCATATGTATATAGAAAACAATAGGTGCTACCATTAAAAGTAATATTATGGAAAAAAGAAATTATCCGTATTCATGAATCGGACATAAATATGATCCGGATTGGCACTCCGAGCACCAACCCTAACACATTATGTTCATGACCCTATTGTCATTGTTTTTTTTATCTTTAGTCATGAACTAACTCCATAATTATAGAGGATGATGTAGCCAATGCTTGAACCTATGTATTGTTTGTCAATTTGAGTTTTATGAAGTTATATTTCTGTTTATTTGTATTCTCATGCGTTTAATGCTTCTTGTTTGTTGGCCAAAAATTGAGATGATGAATGTTTAGAATATATCACTCGGGAGAGAGGGATTTGTTGGGGTTTTGGGCGATGGGGCGCAGCGGAAGCGCGGGTCGGACGAAATCATATTTTAAAACTTTTTCAAAATACCAAATAAATTATTCAATATCTGATATGAATAATTTATTCATATTTCACCTAAACCTATTTATTTAATATCAAATATTAACATAAACTTGTTGAAAACTCGCGAAACTTTTACGAAAACCGTTTTTCTTAAAATGACGCAAAATATGTTTTCGACTGAACCGACCACCCGACACTTATGGAAACTTCCTAGTTCAGTTCCAATAGTCTCGGGACAGTTCATGGGCTGCCCAAACAGTGAAGAATTGGCTCAAAATCCACCCGGTAACACCGTTTTTCACCGTTTTCGCTTATTTCAACTCGGAAACACTTTCCGGCAATTTTGCCGACTCCCAAAAATATCCATTACATTCATAACACATCAAATACATCACAAAATTTCCAGTTTAGCCTAATCTGATCAGGAACCGAAAATCATGAATATTTCATGCCTTAAATCCAATTTTCCAAGATTAATCTAATTAATCAATACACCAATCAAAGTCACCAAATATGAACAACCCAATAATAATTCTAGGTGCCATAAGAGTGGTCACAACACTCTAGAATATAAACTCTTCATCAAATGAATAAATTGGATACTTATTACAATAATAACACCCAATATCACTTCACACATGCACTATTCTTCCATTTCAATTCACCACAACCAAAAGCCCCAAAACTTTCCAGATTTGAGGGGCCCTAGAACATTTCTAAATAATGAAGAAACAAGAAATCAAGATTTCCAAGCTAAAGGTTTTGAAGACTTACCTTAAATCCACTTAAACCTTGCACTTTTTTTTCTTCAAAATCCATGGATTCTTCAAACCAATTTGTAAACCCATTTTTTTGCTTGAACTTTCGGCAGTGGTGTATCAAAGAAGAAGATGAAAACAATTTCACTTTTTGTTTCCATCTTGATCGACTTTTGTGATAGGTCTAGGGACAAATTTGTCTTTTACAATTTTAATCAAATTAAAGTCAATTACACTTTATGATAACTAATCAAAATTAGAAAAATAAAGTATAATAAGTATCATGCCAAATGTTCCAATTAATAATAAACAAATGTGAAAACAATTATCACAAATGACTATTATTAAAATAAATTAAATATAAAGTTAAAGTGGTGACAAATCAAATTTGACACTTTAACCTTTAATTTAATGACAAGTATAACTAATAATAATTAAAATATTTTTCATAACAATTATGAAAAATTTAATCAATTAATTATTATTATATATATGTATTTTATTTACATTAAATAACAAATACATATATTTAATGGCATATGTCAAAATCTCATTTGACGAATAATTAATGTGTATCTAATCGTATTATGTATCAAATACAAATACACAATAATTATTAGTGGATAAAATCCTCAAAAGCATGTGTGATCGTTTAAACGATTAAACGAACCGAATTAACTCACTTAATCCGATAAAGTATTATGAATAATCTTTATTATTCATATTGTACACTTATATTGTGGGAGCTCTAAGTTTAGGTTTATCCGTCACGAAATCCAATTTCGTGTCCATAATCCACCCACTCATGGATTATGACGACCACAGATAATCTCGCTAAACTATGCAAGCCGAGGTCATAGCATACGTATAATCCCTCTGTCACAGGCTATCCATATTATACCTGGGGTATAGATGAGAACGTCAAACCCGTTTGGTATAATATAGTCAATATTTCATTTACGATCTCTAAATAACACTCAGAAATGGTTTCCGATGTTATATCACAGTCATGGATTTACTAGATTATAAATACGCGCGGATGCCTATGCCCTGTACACATGACTGATGGATCATATCTTAATACGCATTGGATATCATGAGCATCAGTCAACACCCAACGAACAGGCGGAGGTCTGATCATGAATAGATCGTTGACGTGACTGCCATCAAAGTGTGGAGGATAACTCATATACCCCACTGTGGTATCTCAAGTAAGAGGACCACTATGCTCGCTCAACTCTTAAAGATTCCTATTGACTTTGGTGTACCATCTATTAGGAAATCTTCAGTAAGTCGTTCAATGTCTTATCAAATAAGCACTTACATGTCTATACGAGTCTCTCGAGACTCATGGTTCATTGGGATAAACCATCAGACCAAGTCACGACATACGACATGTACTGGTCTCAATAGATCTCTACTAACCAACCCGTGTTAGTAAATATTGACTATGAACTTTATTTAAGGATATACATCTTATAGCACGCTTCTCAATGTCAATTACAAACTACGTTGTAACTGCGCACTATATTGTAAATCCATGGGTCTTTGTCTAATATACACGTATCACTGAACCAGATTCAGTTTTGATCTAATCGTAATCAGATATCTAATCGTAATTAGATCAAATAAGCATATAAAAGACAATGGTGCTACCAATGAATTAATAATATTTATGGAAAATAGAATTGCTTATATTTATGAATCAGACATAAATACGATCCAGATTGGCACTCTGAGCACCAACTGTAGGCACAATATTTTTGCATATAAGTCCCTATGATGAGTCTCGTACAGAGGCACTACTCTTTAGGTTGCGGAAGTCCGGGAAACGAATGTCGGAAGGGGAATTCAGAATAAGTATGTCATCAGATTCAATTCACATGTTCACTGCTTTCGCATTCGTGCTGCGTCGTGGGCACGTTCGAACGTCAAGCAGATTGTGGGCGTTCGTGCAGCGTTCGAAAAGGCATTCGAACGGAGTCGGTACTTCTGGTTTTACTGCTAGCCTCACGCCCAAGCCCAATTAGCCCACCAAAACCCATCCAAAAATAATTAAAATATTTAAAATACATGTCACAAATTAAACTAAATTAATTAGATCAAATCCCTTCCTAATCTAATCAAATATATCATATTCATAATCAAGACAAATCACATTCCCTAATTAAAAGGTACAAATCAAATCATATCAAATCACTCCCCCAATCAAACACCAATCAAGATATTCACTCCCTAAATTAAACACATCTCTTCCTTTCATAAACCAATCAAAACACTTCCCTTTTTTTTAGGATTCCCTTCCTTACCTAGAAACCCTAGCAAACCACTATAAAAAGACACATAAACCAACATTTGACACACTAGCTCATTCTCACAAAAACACAAAAGAAAATAACCTAGCATTCACACCCAAGCAAAAAAAGTAAGAAGCAAATAATTCTCTCTTATCCTCTCCCTACCATAACCGAAACACTCTCCCAAAACAACAAAGGAACATCACCAAAACACCCCCATAAACAGTAAAAATCACCACCGCAAAACACCCTAAAAACACAGCCCTAATTCACGCACCAACAGCCTTAAACAGCAGCCCCATTTCACGCCAAAAACAATACCATAATTGCAGCCCAAGCAGTGAAAACCATAACCCCTAATACCCTCAAAAAACACAAAAATAGTCCCTTAATACAGTGAAAATAGTGAAGAGAAAATACAGTGAAAACATCAGCAAAATGGAGTAAAAAACAGCAGTCCAAACAGCAGAACAGTGAATGGAAATATTGAACCAGTGAACGGGAGGAATTGAGGAGCATCAACCCTTCCGACAAACTGCATACCGCACTTTCGATAGACGACTAAAGAGGTTAGACCTGAGGGTACCTTCTTTATTTATTATCCTTTATTTTCATACAGCGACGCCTCGGGGTATGGGGTTTAGCATGCCGGATATGGCACTCCGGGTATGGAGATATTACAGTGACGCCTCAGGTATGGGGTTTAGAATGCCGGGTATGGCACTTCGGGTATGGAGATATTACAGCAAAGCCTCGGGTATGAGGTTTAGCATGCCGGGTATGGAGGTATTACAGCGACGCCTCGGGTATGAGGTTTAGCATGTCGGCTATGGCACTCCGGGTATGGAAATATTATAGCGACGTCTCGGGTATGGGGTTTAGCTTGCCGGGTATGGCACTCCAGGAATGGAGATATTATAGTGACGCCTTGGGTATGGGGTTTAACATATCGTGTATGGCACTCCGGGTATGGAGATATTACTACGACACTCTGGGTATGGAGACGCAACCACGACACCTAGGGTATGAGGTTTAGCATGCCGGGTATGGCACTCCGGGTATGGAGATATGACTACGACACTCTGGGTATGGAGACGCAACCACGACACCTCAGGTATGGGGTTTAGCACGCCAGGTATGGCACAACCAAATCAAATCAGTTCAAAGCAATAAGCCAGGCAAGTGGCAGCTGGCGAGCTAGGTAAGTAAAAATGCATTGCATAACTTTGATATGATTGTCACTGTTACACACTACACAAGTCCCATCAAAGTAAGGGCGACTATAGGCACTGTATTTTTGCATATAAGTCCCGATGATGAGTCTCGTACGGATGCACTACTCTTTAGGTTGCGGAAGTCGCGGGAAATGAATGTCGGAAGGGAAAATTCAGAATAAGTATGTCATCAGATTCAATTCATATGTTCACTATTTTCGCGTTCGTGCTGCGTTTGTGGGCACGTTCGAAGGTCAAGTAGATTGCGGGCGTTCGTGCAGCGTTCGAAAAGGCGTTCGAACGGTGTCAGTACTTCTGGTTTTGTTGCTAGCCTCACGCCCAAGCCTAATTCGCCCACCAAAACCCATCCAAAAATAATTAAAATATTTAAAATACATGTCACAAATTAAACTAAATTAATTAGATCAAACCCTTCCTAATCTAATCAAATATATCATATTCCTAATCAAAACAAATCACATTCCCTAATTAAAGATACAAATCAAATCATATCAAATCCCTCCCCCAATCAAACACCAATCAAGATATTCACTCCCTAAATTAAACACATCTCTTCCTTTTATAAACCAATCAAAACACTTCCCTTTTTTTTTGGATTCCCTTTCTTACCTAGAAACCCTAGCAAACCATTATAAAAAGACACATAAACCAACATTTGACACCCTAGCTCATTCTCACAAAAAAACACAAAAGAAAATAACCTAGCATTCACACCCAAGACAAAAAAAGTAAGAAGCAAATAATTCTCTCCTATCCTCCCCCATACCATCACCGAAACACTCTCCCAAAACAGCAAAGGAACATCACCAAAACACCCCACATAAACAGTAAAAATCACCACCGTAAAACACCCTGAAAATATAGCCCTAATTCACGCACCAACGGCCTTAAACAGCAGCCCCAATTCAGGCCAAAAAAAAAACCAAAACTGCAAGCCCAAGTAGTGAAAACTGCTACCCCTAATACCCTCAAAAAATGAAAAAAAAAACAGTCCATTAATATAGTGAAAACAGTGACCAGAAAATATAGCGAAAACAGTAGTAAAATGGAGTAAAAAATAGCAGCCCAAACAGCAGAACAGCGAAAGGAAACGTTGAACCAGTGAACCAGAGGAATTGAGGAGCATCAACCCTTCCGACAAACCGCATACCGCACTTATAATAGATGACTAAAGAGGTTAGACCTGAGAGCACCTTCTTTATTTATTATCCTTTATTTTCATTTATTTTAGTACTTCATTTCATATGAGTGTTGTGGATTGGTGCATGATGTGATTTCCGGATGAACAGAATATGTGTTCTCTCTTGTGGTATATCGGATGGAAACCCGGACGTAAATTCTGTAGCCGAATCTGAATGGACGGTATTGCGGTTTGCACTCGGGATATAATGCCACATACCACTTGAGAGATTCACATATTTCGTTTCATCCAACCTTGCATTTTAAGCATGATTTAGTCGTTAGTATGTTATTACTTTCTGCATGTTACTTATTTATTCATGGTAATGTAATGTGCATGGGCTAGCTAGGGTGGATTAAATATCCTCCGTTTTGAGGGATGAAAAGCCAAAGGGCTACCTTTGCCACGATGCTTTGTCGCGCCGGACAAAGTATGTTTGATTGAATGTGAGATATGTTTGATTGAATGTACGGAGTTCCACATTATTGTTTCATTCATTTGTATGCATTGTAATATAATGCGCATGGGCTAAATAGGGAGGATTAAAGGTCCTCTATTCGAGGGAAATGCCTGAAGGCTACATTTACCACGATGTTTTGCCGCGCCTTTTATTATTTCATTTACCCTTTGCATATCATTACTTTATTTACGCATGCATTGCATTCTAGTGCGCATGGGCTAACTAGGGTGGATTAAAGGTCCTCTATTAGAGGTAAATGCTTAAAGGCTACCTTTACCACGATGTTTTGTCGCGTAGGACAAGGAATACTCGATTGAACGTGAAATGTGTTCCATCGGGCACATGAGGTCCTACATTGTGTATTTTTTTTACCCATGCATGTGTTTGTGTCATTTCAGATGCTATTTTGGCAATCTCGTTCGAACGCGTTTCTAAACGCTACACGAACGTATGCATTCTGCCTCATTTCGTTCGAACGTGTTTACGAACGCTACACGAACATATACATTCTGCCTCATTCCTTTCGAACGTGTTTACGAACACTACTGGAACGCGCATGCATTTTATTATATCATGCATCAGGTCTCATCCCGTTCGAACGCGGATATTTTGTTTATCGTTCGAACGCGTTATCAAACGCTACTCGAACGTTTGCATTCTGTTTACCGTTCGAACGCGTTTACGAATGCTACACAAACGCCCACACACTGGACATATTCCTTCATCATGTTTCATGCATGTTTGTTCCCTTAGTCATTCCCTTCCCCATCATATGCTTAGTTAGCTCTCTTTAATATTTATGTCCTCACTGTTATTGTTTACTTATATTTTCCGTATTTATTTATTCGATATGCTCATGAGATTGTGTGCTCGATTTTATTATCAATGCCTTTATAGTTGTTATTAGTTACATTATTGCACTTTATTGCTTAATACGTTCATGAATTATGTACATTGCCTTTATTTCTTTCATCTACGATTATGGGTGTGCAAACTTGCATGTTGCTTAAATTATCTGGTACGTGTTGCATGAGATTTGGTTGTACTATTGCATTAATCCTTTCATTAAAAGTGGCATAAGTAAGGGACCATTCCGAACCCAACGGTTTGAGGTCTTCCCTTGCGAGGAGTAAGTGCGGCCTTAAATTATTTTCCCAGTTCAGGTCTTCCATTTTTTTTACAAATGGCGACGCTGTCCCAGGTTCGATCCATTTTTTTTAGTTCTCCGATTTAGTTCCTCCGTGGGCTATTCCGTACTCCCAACCGGGCCGCGAGCCTGGGACAGCGTCGCCGATTTCTGTGTCCTACACCAACCCTAACATGATTTTGAATAGGATCTAGAGAATATAACCTAGGAGATTTGTAGAGTTCGGGAAAATCTATAATCCATTTGAAGTCATTAACAAATAATCACATAACGTAATGAATTATTGATTACTAGATTTTTATAAGGATATCGAAGTCTGTAATTGATAATCTTTCAATTATTGCTCGGGAGAGGAGTGGAATACCTTAGGATTCTTGACTTATAAATAATGTAACTGAATAATGATTGAATGGCATGACAAATACATAGGGGATAGCTAGGTGAAATCAGACTCTAGAATCTCTCATATCTTTGTTTCTTATCATATCTTATTTATTTATCTTTTAGTTTTAAATTCAGATTATTCTAAATTTAGTTGGTTCTAAATAAAGTTAGGATTATTAATTATAATACTTAGTGTGAGTTGAATACAATCCTTATGGGTTAGACACTATTTCACTCATCTTTATTAAAACTTAACATCGTACACTTGCGGTACGATATAAAATATCACAAAAACTATAATGAGAAAAATTTACAGTGATGGTATAAGACCTATGGAAACAACTTCATCGACTCTAATATCTCTAGACTGTAATAACCCGAAGAACTCCTCGAGCCCACACTAAACAGCCTTCTTTAGAACCTCTGAAGTCTCTAAGCGGATCAACTCTGTATGCATGCAATGCCGGAACTCCGACTACTAATCTTCCTCTTTGAGAACTCTGAAGGTTTAGGTAAAATAATACTTTGGATGCATAACTAATGTAGGTGAAATAATACTTTGGATGCATAACTAGAAAAATGGAATTGATTTGGATTTTGGAGGTCAGGAACTTGAAAGGGCGTTTAATAGTATACAATTTCGGAAATTCCAACTTTGTACATTTTTTGTATTTTAGCCATGACTTTTTACTCCAATATCAGATTGAGGAGATTCTAATTCTAGATAAAATAAGTCTAAAATATCTACAATTTGGATGTTGACAAAATTTTATAGTTCAGAGGTTTTCAAGGTTGAAATTGACGAAGAAGTCATGTTTATTGCATGTAATTTTAATTATTAAAAAAGAAAATTAAAAATTAAAAAACAAAATTCACAATTCACTTTAGGTGGATTGCGACAAGTGTTTGTAAAATGATCACCAAAATCAAAGAAAGTCAAAAAATGAAAAAATAAATAAATAAATTAGTAAAAGTTTGTTGTTTGTATTTGATTTCGAAAGTTATAATTAATAATTGAGGATGAACACTTCTACTATAAATAAAGGTGTCTATCTCTCATTTTCTTCATGCTTATTTCATTTTCTCTCATGAAGAACTTGAAAGAAGTGTTTTGTGTGTTTTATTTTTTTAAGTTTTATTGTAATTTCTTTTTCCTTTGGTGATAAAATTGTTTTTTGTTTTTATTCAAAGCATGAGTAGCTAATTACATTCTGCTGGGGTAAATGGTGAAACTTATAATATGAGAATATAAATTAATCATACTTACTTTTTATATTTAAGGGTGTTTTGATTCACTGTAGACAATCAAATATGAGTACCTAACTTGATTAATTATATGAGAGAGTAATTTAAATTTGGATTAATTATTGATAAATTGTGTTACCCCATTTATGGCTGGTTTTATATATTGGCATAATACAGTACTTAACCGGATCTGTTATAGACAAATATTATCACCGTATTTATGGCTGAATTTATATGTTTTGACATAATTAATTCCTGAAATAATTAACTAGGTAATATTGATAATTTATATATTATAAAAAGTAAGATTTCTCTGAATTTGAAATATTAAAAGTAGATCCGCTAGTCGCAGTATTTTAATTTATTATTGTAGTCTAATTTAATTTTTCATTACTTCAAATAATTAAACTTTTTTTATTTTATCTCAAATTATTATTTTATTTTACTAAATCTTTTTCTTTTGGATTGACCCCGCACTTATCGAAATATTTTATTATTTCGACATAAAACATCCAAAAATTGAAAGAAGCTTAACATGTTAAGATTGAAATTAATATAAAGTCAATAAATGCAATTGTTAGGAAACATAATCCCTAATATATTTACATATTTGTCCTCTTAGGATCTAACCAAAACATGTATTACTAGTCCTAGATTTATTTACAAACTAATTGAAATAAACCTAAGTTAATCACAACACAATTGCATACATTTCTTCTTGTAGGATGCTCTTAATCAAACTTAATTGATTGCTTAACTCAATAAGCAAATGCTCTTATTTATAGAAGGGAAATCAAGTCACTATAACTTTGCATGCATTACTTCCTATTAGCTCACATGCATTTGGAAGTAAGCATTGATTACTATGTAATAACATGTATTTGGATGCATAATGACTTTCTCTAACCCTTCCAAAAATGTTACCATCATGGGTGTACCATATGTTCCCCATTTAACATTTTACTAATTGTTGTTATTTAATAACTTTTGTTGTTTCTTAATAATTTCCAACATCTTCCACTCACACATGATGGGATCAACAGTTTTTATTGTCTCTAAAAGAATAATTCAGACTTAGCAATTGTGTCGTGCGACCAGCATACTTCGAGAGATCACTTGATATACATATGTTAGGAATATATAGATGCTCAAAAAATGGATAGAACCATAGTGGATTATGTATGCAGTATCCTCGATCATTTATCACATTAAATCTCTCTCGATCTTTTTGGATGTAATATTTATTTTGTATTCAAAATCATGTTTGATCACATAAAGCAACATAATTGGTCGACCAGTGAATACAAGCTAATGTGATATTACTCATATAATAATCTTTCTCCTTTCTCGAATCTCTAAACCTTGATTCAATTCGCTTTTCCAGAGATGTCATTTCGGATCGAATCTCTCATGATCCTTCAGCAACATTCCAAGATACCGATCATCAAATCTAAGTTTTGAGAAGCAGACAAGAGTCTAAAGGGTACATTGTGAGATTGAAATAATCTCAATGGTCTCACACAATATCAAGACTGAGATCTTTACTTGTATTACCCTCAATAGTCGCAAATGTACACATGGTATGAAAACATGTGCTACGGTATTCTCTCATTTCCCATGGAGCGCATGTCTCATAAAATAATGTACATATTATAGTTCAGATAAACACAATGTCTAACTCATATCTGACATTAAGAAGTAAGATGAAACAAACTTATTCACCTTAGGTCATATCACAAAGAAAGTGACCTCATAACGACATTACTTTATTTTCAAGCTTGAGCTCTCTAAATTATCACTCAGATAATTAGCTTAAAATTTATCTCATCTCCATTAACACAATTAATGGAGGTGATTGCCCGTGTGAGAGGGTCAATCATTCACTTTTCCGACATACTTCTTATACTTACAAATAGTATTTTTATTTAAAACATATATCAACATATTAACAAGTAAGCATTGAATACAAACATCAATGAGTATTAACATTAGTAAACATTATTTGGGAAAAATACATATCATAATATGTAAGCACATTAACATCTACGCAATCCCTGAGTTTTTACATGTCTAACAAAGACATCTCAAGGAACAGGCTTGGTCAATGGATCTGCAACCATTTCTTACATAGAAATATACTTCATGTTTACCTCTTCTCGTGCAACTATATCTTTCACAAATTTATATTTGGTATCTATATGTTTCATTTTACAATGGAATTTTGGGTCTTTTGTGTAGGCTATCGCTGCTTCACAATCACAGTTAACTAATACTGGACCATAAGCTTTATTTGACATATCCAAATGATCCAAGAACCTTTTCAACCACACAACCTCTTGTACTGCCGATGAAAAGGCCACAAATTCAGCCTCCATTATGGATAAGGCTATACAAGATTGTTTCTCACTGCCCCATGAAATGACACCATTGTTTAGCAAGAAAACAAAACCGGAGGTAGATTTTCTTTCATCTAAATCTCCTCCCCAATCAGCATCAGTATAGCCTCGCAATTGCATATCATTTCCTTGATAACACAATGAGTAATCAGCTGTACCTCTCAGATACATAAATATTCTTTTAACTGCTTTCCAATGTGCTAGTCCTAGATTGGATTGGTATCTACTTACCATTCCAACAGCGAAACAGATATCAGGTCTTGTACACAACAACATTGCGTACATTAAACTTCCAACTGCATTTGCATAAGGAACTTTCTTCATTTGTTCTTTTTCCTGTGGAGTTTGAGGACACAATATACAACTCAAAGCTTCAGTTCTTGTGATAGGAGTATCAATGGGTTTGCAAGCATGCATATGAAAATGTTCAAGAATTTTCTTTATGTATGACTCAAATGAAAGAGATAATAAATTCTTTGAACGATTTCTTGAGTTCTTAACCCCAAGAATATATACAGCTTCACCCATATCTTTCATCTCGAAGTTAGATGATAACCATTCTTTGATGTGTTTTACAAACTCCTTATCATTTCCAACTATAAGTATATCATCCACGTACAAAGATAAGATAATGAACTTATCTTTATCTCTCTTGGTGTACACACAATGATCCTTATCTATCATTGTGAAATCATTCGAAATGATTGTATTATGGAATCATATATACCATTGTCTAGACGATTGCTTGAGACCATATATAGACTTTAAAAGTCTACATACTTTCTCATTTTCATTTCATTTTATGAAACCTATTGGTTGTTCCATATAGATTTATTCGTCAAGTTCTCCATTGAGAAAAACAGTCTTTACATCCATTTGATGTAATTCTAGATCCATGCTTGCTACTATAGCCAGAATCAAGCGAATTGAGGTAAACCTTACAACAGGTGAAAAAGTCTCTTCATAGTCAATTCCTTCCTATTGCGTATACCCTTTTGCTATAAGTCGTGCTTTATATCTTTCAATATTGCCATCAGCATTACGCTTTATTTTAAGAAACCATTTGTTCTTGATAGGTTTGGGTCATTTGCGTAGATCAACCAATTTCCAAACTTGGTTGGACCTCATTGACTCCATTTCTTCGTCCATTGCTTTCATCCATTTTTCCTTAGTAGGACACTGAAGTGTTGGAGTCATCTTAGGGTCCCAAGATCAAAGATTAAGCATGAAACAATATGAATACACATCAAAGGAGGTGCGGAATAACTCACATTGATCGGTTTAGTCGATGCGGTGAAGAACAAAATGAAATTCTGCCCTCCAAATTCGGCCAGTGCAGTGCAGATTTTGGGCTCACCATTTTCAGATTTTGTGTCAAGAAATAGAGCTCCAATCTTCGTCATTTGATTCTCGGCTCGTGGGTGGGTTTCCCTATCACATTTGTATGTCTTCTAAGTGTGCTAGCACCTTGAATTTTGCCACAAAAATCAAGCTTGGACAGCTCATCATTCACGGTTTTGGACCAGTGAAAAACAGCCCCCTTGGGCATGAGCAAATGAGGGAAAATGGAGAAGAAAGAGAGATGAGAATAATGTGTTAAGTTATTGGAAAATTGTATTACATTTACTTATATATTTTCCAAAAATAAAGTAAAAATTTTTACCAAATGTTTGGCATTCAAAAATCAAACAAACTTAATCCAACAACCTTGAGTGTTCCACACTCTAACATCAACATCCATCACTATTCACTTCACTTTAATAAAGTGACAAGTTTTCAAGTCACATCACTCAAAGTGACAAGTGATTTGACGCTTGATGTGACTAATGATTTGACGATTGATGTGACTTGTTTGCCGCATTCGAATTCGAAATGCGAATGCGCTCGCAAACACTCTTGGGCTCGGGTTCGTTAATTCTGAATTAACAAACTTTCCGTCGCGTCGTAATTAAATGATTATGCCTAGCAAAATCACTATTTACGTCGCTAAAGATTTAATTCTAAATTAATTCGTTTGCCTGAATTAAAATCCAATTTCAATTCCGCGTCGAAATCCAATTTCGATTATTATATCGAATATATTAATTTATTGATTAATTCCAAATTAATCGTTCTCTCTCTTAAATAATATTTCATCCTAGATAAAATATCTCAGTAATTAATCCCAGATTAATTTTCTCTCTCATCAAATTAATCCCAGATTAATTAAAGTACGAGTCATACGTCATCGGTGAATCTTTGGGAAGCGACCCATGAGATCCCCGGATATGTTGGCAGTAAATACGGTTATCGTACTATCCAAATACGTATGTACCAAGTACTACGTTTTACCGATTTACAAGACAAGGTTGGCTTCTAGCAAAGCGCCATGCCAACCCAATTCTCCGGAATATCCTTATAGGAATATATAGATATGTATCAGACGTAGTATACATAGTATAGTGCATATCGATCCAGTATCGGATGTCACGTACTAGGCCTGAGGCTGGAATAGTGTCTGCCCCGTACGAAGCACATGTCAGATGTCTGGTAACTAGTCTCTATAATCATATATACATGACCTTGTCATAATATCCCGATGGCTGCAGTACTTAAGAGTACTAATACCGTATCCTACATGACATCATCTCCATTATGACTGGAGTGAAACTTCCGTCTTGTCATCACACCCAATACTCTACGATTCTCAATATACCCAGCATTAGCGTACTCATAACCGGTTAAAGCCCTGGACGACCGCAACTAGAGTATATCGATTGTCGCAAGTATTAGCAGTGCAAGTCTCAGGTTAAGACCAAACACACCTACCCTGATGTCGGACTCCCATAGACACACAATCATACTACCAATGGGATTCTGAGGGGGTCTATCCAGAGCGAAGCTGTTTTCCGTACCATCGGTAAAACACAACCTCCTACCGCACTTGCATAAGTATCCAATACTTAAATATATGAGAACTATGCCTGTTATGCCCTCACAACGTGCACAAGTGCAATACTAGTCTTTTACGTATTACCGATGTCTAATCTCGATAATACTCTGACTAGGGATATTTAATGATTAATCCTTCGTGGACTGATATTGTCTCATATCATTCTCAATCCAGGAACTAATCATAGGGACCTCCTATCATTTATATATCTAAGGTGATCTAATCACAAATGATAAGAGTGCAATCTCCTTTGTCACATAGTTAATTTGTACAACAACACCATGATCTGTACAAATAGTGACGTTATGGGTCATAATTGTCCAACAATCTCCCACTTGGCCTATAGCAGTCACTCGAGTGCCTAACAGCCGAATTATGTACGGTTGGCTCAAATTGCTGAGAAAAGGCTTTCGTTAGCGGATTTGTATGATTATCGTCCGATGCGATTTATTCGATCATCACATCGCCACGATGTATGATCCGAACAAATCAGATGAATAGTCGAAGTATGTATCTGGATCGTTGCTGAGACCATTAATTCTTTAGCCTATGCTGATGCCTAGCTCAGCTGCTAACAGAACTATATCTAATCTAATTAGATTTGTTTATTGACCCAGAAGGCTTCTATTGCCGCCTCAGCTGCAGCAATTAACCCACATTTGTTGTTTATTCGGTAATAGTATCTTGTATGGAAGATTTCCAGCTCACTGTACCGTTATTCAAACTGTGTAGTACCGTTTGTGACTTTTAGTCGTCTTTATCGGTTTAGGAAACTTGTCACAGTGATCCCGGTCACTTCAAGTTCTCCTTCTTCATAGACTAAGACAGCATCCTTAGATCTCTCAGATACTAACAGATGTTCTTAACTTCAATCCAGTGACTATCACTCGGATTGGCCTGTTTATGAATCCATATGCTCAAAGCATATGAGACACCAGGTAGCGTACATTTTTCAATGTACGATTCTACGGAGAATTTTCGAAAGTCTAGCTTTCTCCGATAGTTATTTTATGGGAATATCATTTCCAAGAAATGACATATTATCATTATTTTATAGGACAGCCACTGTCAGTGAGCTCCCACTAACCCTCTTATATACACAAGAATCATTTTCGTTTTGAATTAAATCATACTCCATTATGATTACATCAAAACGATAATTCCAAGAACCTATGCTTGCTTCAATCCAAACATGGATCGAATAACCAGCAAACCTTGTTTGCTAGTTATGGTACGACAAAACCACCAGGATGTTGTAAACATCCTCCAAAAGGTTTCATTTTCAGGAAAGCGATTTTCCGTTAAGCTGACATATTTCATACATGAAACATGCAGCTTTAGCAAGCATTATCCAAATGGATATACCGTGGCAACAGGTAAAAGGTTGAATCGTAATCAACACAATGTTGATAACGATACATTTCCGCTAAAAGCCTAACTTTATACGTTGGTATGTTGTTTTCCATGTATGTCTTCCTTGAAGACTTATATAGTACCAATATGCACAATGCCTTGCGGTACATCAACTAGTGTCCAAACTTGTTGATATACATGGAATCTATTTCGGATCATATGCCACTTTGCCATAATAGGGAGTCGATACCTTGTATCACTACCTTATACGTAGTCAGTTGGTATACCTCAATAAGATAGACATCTTTATGAGGTGAGATCAGAAACTCATACCCCAGGTTGTTTTCTGACTCTCTCCGACATACGCGGTTCTTGTGTATTCGAAGATTAATGGTATAGTTACATCGTTGATGAACTATATGTGTTCCATTTAGGATTCGGTGCTTTGAACAGTATCACTCCGATTTTCATCGAGTTATACCATCCTCCCACTTACCACTACATATCGGTATTCCTCTCAGAAAAACCGCACGGTGAGCAACAATTACATTATTCTCAAGTGAGTTATATAAGTACAATACTTATGGTATCCCTAGGATATCCTACAATTGGCATTTATCCAATTTGGGTTCTAGTTTTGGTATCATCTAAACATATGCCTAGCATACCCAAATTTTTCAGGAATGAGAAACCCGGTTTCTTTCCTGTTCATATCTAATATGAAATCTGTCAAACAGATTATAAGGAACCTTATTCAAAATAAGTTCTTGCACTGTTAGTGCTTATCCGTTGAAGAAATGGTAGCTCAGAGCGACTCATGATTAACCTTATCATGTCCAACAAGATTCGGTTTATCCTGTTCGGACACACCGTCAACTTGACGTGTTTCGGGAGGAGTCCTCATTTGAAAGAATACTATACTCTTTCAAGTATATAAGAAACTTATTGCTTAAGTATTTTCCATTACGGTCTTACCGTGACGGTTTAATAATTTAGCCGATCTGTTTGTTCATTTCATGTCGAAAACTTTAAAAGTTTTTGATTTGTGTTCTTCAAAAGAAACACACAACCATTACGCGATGCCACATCCGTATAAGTCACGAAATATTCATATCCATAACTAGCCTAGCTAGACATGGGCCCACTTGTTTCACTATGAATTAGGGCTAACAGATAGGTGGCTCTTACACTTTTACCAAGTAAATGTGTTTTAGGCACTTTGCCCAATAAACTAGATTCGTAGACTTTATTTGAATGAAATCAAATTAGTCCCAGTATCCAATCTTCAAAAGTGTGGATATACGAGTCTTGTTTAATTGTGTCCCAGACATCAATGCCACAATTAGTTTCTTCTGATCAAATCAGTTGAGCTATTTATTTGTCATATATATATTCGAGATTTGTTAATATTCAAAATATAAATTCTGTTATTCACATCTAATGTGTTTATCTCAATATCATATTTATATAATAAAACACTTTAGTGTTCTAGAATATAAAGGTATATCCGCAACGAATAATACACTGATATAAAGATAATGTTCCTAGTCAAACTTTTTACATTATAACAGTTTCCCAATTTAGGTACATACCCGAAGGTAGTTCCTAAACTTATGTATCTATGGTTAAAACAGCGACTTTCGTCCCGTTTCCAAATCGCAGATTAAATCTCAGTTGAGGTCAATATCCTGCTTACAGTAGATTCTGAACATCAATACATATTTATGTACCACACTAAGTATCTAAAATCCAATTTTAATACTAGTAGTGAACATAATGTTGACAAACATATTTGAAGTCAGAGCCTTGCTCGTCTTCAATTCCTTCATGTCTTCTTTGTTCAAACGGCAGTCATGCTTCCGCGATCCCGTTTGCCACAATTTAGGCAGACATTTTGGGATATGTCATTTATCTTCCCAGAAGATTATAATGATTTTGCCTTTACCCTTTTCAACACTCCAGAAGCATTTGGCCAAGCCTTGGCCTTCTAGAATATCGAAGTAAAGTGCGCCTTGCGCTACTTGCCTAATTGCAAAGTTTGACTTTTCTCCTTGAGAATAGTCATTAACCCTCCAAGAGTTAATTATTGCAATTTATTTACTTCTAAAATCTAAGTATAGATTTATGAAGATCCTTCAATTTCAATATCATACTTTAAGAATCTAATTCTTAGTTCTGATAAAGAAATTAAGGAGTCTATATGACAAGTATAATGGATTAAGCACTAAAGTTAGCATTACATGAATATTCCAAATATCATGTTCCACTTATTTGCTTAACTCCAGACTTAGGCCTATTTTGTTATTTTATCAAATAAACTAACTTATTATATTTCCAGGACCATCCTGAAACTTTATTCCCAATTTGAAAATTCTAGTCGTTTAAATACATTTTCACTCAGGACTATGTTTTAAACACTAATCTTTCATTTATCTTGATTCTAATAGTCCAACTATTTAATCAACGATTTGTTGTACTTTGTATTATATTGATTATTATAGTCCAACTATACAATCAAATATAATTTAAATTAATTAACCTCAATTACATTGATTACTATAATCCAATTATAAAATCAACTGTAAATCGAAATTAATTAATTCAAAAATATTGATTACTATAATCAAATTATATAATCAACTATAATACAGTTCAACTGATTATAAAAAACAACAATTAAAATATTAGTCCAACTAACATTTAATTGATTTGACGAATGATATGGTTTGAGCGCGTATGGCGAGTAATTGAACGAATATTATGAATTCAATTCTTGCCTCCCACTATTTTTCGGCGAGCCTCTAACCCTCTGTCGAGTACTCGGGAAACCGTGTTTCCTAGTTGGCTAGGATACCGTTAAATATCACACAATCTCGACTTTGGCCAACAAATTATATGATAATTAACTAGGTAGATCTCTAAGATCGATTGGATCCAATCCAATTCCTAGATCCGGTAGGGGAACATCCAAGTCTGAAACATATATCTTATATATGCCAATACATCCAATGTATTACCTAACCTTTTTCCTCTGAATCAACTAAGCTTTGGCTTAGGCACAACAAACTTAGTGATCCCAGTCAAGCGCGACCCATTGACCATGGAAAGCTTCGTAATCAATGTCGTTGAACAAGAAGTGGTATTGACTTTGGCCAACAAACCACAACTTGGACAAGACACTGACATTGAACAAAGCCTTCGTGATTCAAACACATCTTCGACAGACAAAGGCCTTGACTTTAGCCAACAAACCAATGTCGTCTTAGATCTTGAGTGAGAATCACTTAATGGAAGGAAAAACGCTTAATATGAAGCGAGGGTTTTTCGCGTGCAAATTGGCAACCAATTTATTATCTTTGTTAAGGTCTAATCATCATACACCCTTAAACATGCATTCTAAACACATAATAAAGCGCATATGTAAAATTAATAATGATATGCGGATGGATACTTTACATTGATCCTAAATCAAATCTCTCTTTTTCTCTCTCCAACTAGCACATGTATTTTCTTCTACCTGTTACACTATACTTCTAAAGAAACCTCATTTACATTGAGGGGAATAGGTGAGAAGAGAATACAAATAATATGGAGGTATAAGGCTGGACTCGCAGGTCCAATTAATAAATCTAATTTATTACAATTTCCAAAATTGCCCACCCAACTAATATCCATCTGATATACATTATTCATGCATCACAACCATGTATTCACACAAGCATGTTATCAATCAATCTAATCAAATTAATTAATCCGATAATTAGTGATCATCCAATGTTCAAACAACGATTTGATTTTGTTCGAGTCAAACTCGTTTTACGAACAAGTACTCAAAGTACGATTTCTTCGAATTAAATTAAATTACATAATTAAATCCAATTTAATACACATTTAATTCTAATTCACTATTTAATTCCAAATTAAATATTACACTTTTATAAAATAAACCTTTACGAATTAAATTCCGAATTTAATCGTTACGGGTCTCAAAGCCCAACTAATATCCAATATTAATTTAATTAAAGTCCAATGGGCTTTTTAATTAATTTCTTCAAGGCGTGGACTTTTGGTCAACTCGGGTCAAACCGAATAACCAAAATCCAATCCGGGGAGTTACCCCATAAGCCCAGAAATTAATTTAGGCCCAATTAAACTTTAAAGGTTCATTAGTCGCACTTGGGCCTTTTGGATGCGGTTTTGGGCCTAATTGGATCCAACAAATTTTGCCTAAACCCAACAAGCCCAATAACAACTTTAAAAGCCCAAATCCAATTTAAGGCCCAATTTAATTAAATTACAAAATCCAATTTTTACAATTTAATTAAACTAAAGTGTATAGCATTATTAATTACCCAAATCAATATTTCCAAAACACCAAATTTGTCCAATTAATCATGCTTATCATCAATGAATCATGTCCAACATAATTTTATCTAAATCAAACCCAATTTTCATGCCTATAGTTCTCAGCCAAGGAGGAAAATAATGCCCAAATCAAATTCAATCGAATTGAACCAAATTAAACATTAAAACAATATCCCCTAATGATTTCTAACTCATCCAATGAATCAAAAAATCAAAATCCAAGACAATTTTAGGGTACACATTTTCGGCCTACACAAGCCAAATTGGGGAAATTTGTTCCAAACCAAATTTATTCAAATTGATCTAATCAATCATCAATTAAACATCAATTAAGCATATTCATCAATCCAATTTCATCAAATAATGCCCAAATTCGTTTTACCCAATTTTAGCCCTAAAATCAATTTCATGCAATCAATAGCTCTAGATACCATTGTTGGAATCCTCTTAGGGTCCCAAGATCAAATATTAAGAATGAAACAATATGAATACACATCAAAGGAGGTGCGAAATAACTCACATTGATCGGTTGAGTCGATGCGGTGAAGAACAAAATGAAATTCTGCCCACCAAATTCGGCCACTGCAGTGCAGATTTTGGGCTCACCATTTTCAGATTTTGAGTCAAGAAATAGAGCTCTAATCTTCGTCATTTGATTCCCTGCTCGTAGTTGGGTTTCCCTATCACCTTCGTATGTCTTCTAAGTGTGCTAGCACCTTGATATTTGCCACAAAAATGTAGCTTGGACTGCTTCTCATTCACGGTTTTGGACCAGTGAAAAACAGCCCCCTTGGGCGTGAGCAAACGAGGGAGAATGGAGAAGAAAGAGAGATGAGAATAATGTGTTAAGTTATTGGAAAATTGTATTACATTTACTTATATATTTTCCAAAAATAAAGTAAAAATTTTACCAAATATTTGGCTTTCAAAAATCAAACAAACTTAATCCAACAACCTTGAGTGTTCCACACTCTAACATCAACATCCATCACTATTCACTTCACTTTAATAAAGTGACAAGTTGTCAAGTCACATCACTCAAAGTGACAAGTGATTTGACGCTTGATGTGACTAATGATTTGACGCTTGATGTGACTAATGATTTGACGCTTGATGTGACTTGCGTGCCGCATTCGAATTCGAAATGCGAATGCGCTCGTAAACACTCTCGGGCTCGGGTTTGTTAATTCCAAATTAACAAACTTTCCATCGCGTCGTAATTAAATGATTATGCCTAGTGAAATCACTATTCACGTCGCTAACGAATTAATTCTAAATTAATTTGTTTGCCCGAATTAAAATCCAATTTCACTTCTGCGTCAAAATCTAATTTCGATTAATGTATCGAATATATTAATCTATTGATTAATTCCAAATTAATCGTTCTCTCTCTTAAATGATATTTCATCCTAGATAAAATATCTTCGTAATTAATCCCAGATTAATTTTCTCTCTCATCAAATTAATCCCAGATTAATTAAAGTGCGAGTCATACGTCATCAGTGAATCTTTGGGAAGCGACCCATGAGATCCCCGGATATGTTGGCAGTAAATACGGTTATCGGACTATCCGAATACGTATGTACCAAGTACTACGTTTTACCGATTTACAAGACAAGGTTGGTTTCTAGCAAAACGTCATGCCTACCCAATTCTCCGGAAATATCCTTATAGGAATATATAGATATGAATGAGGCGTAGTATACATAGTATAGTGCATATCGATCCAGTATCGGATGTCACGTGCTAAGCCTGGGGCTGGAATAGTGTCTGCCCCGTACGAAGCACATGTCGGATGTCTGGTAACTAGTCTCTATAATCAGATATACTTGACCTTGTCATAATATCCCGATGGCTGCAGCACTTAAGAGTACTAATACCGTATCCTACGTGACATCATCTCCATTGTGACTGGAGTGACACTTCCGTCTTGTCATCACACCCAATACTCTACGATTCTCAATATACCCAACATTGGCGTACTCAGAACTGGTTAAAGCTCTGGACGACCGCAACTAGAGTATATCGATTGTCGCAAGTATTAGTGGTGCAAGTCTCAAGTTAAGACCAAATACACCTACCCTGATGTCGGACTCCCATAGACACACAATCATACTACCAATGGGATTCTGATGGGGTCTATCTAGAGCGAAGCTGTTTTCCGTACCATCGGTAAAACACAACCTCCTACCGCACTTACATAAGTATCCAATACTTAAATATATGAGAACTATGTCTGTTATGCCCTCACAACGTGCACAAGTGCAATACTAGTCTTTTACGTATTACCGATGTCCAATCTCGATAATACTCTGACTATGGATATTTAATGATTAATCCTTCATGGACTGATATTGTCTCATATCATTCTCAATCCAGGAACTAATCATAGGGACCTCCTATCATTTATATATCTAAGGTGATCTAATCACAAATGATAAGAGTACAATCTCCTTTGTCACATAGTTAATTTGTACAACAACACCATGATCTGTACAAATAGTGACGCTATGGGTCATAATTGTCCAACATGAAGAGCCTCTTTAATGTTTTTCTAGGTTCTTCATCCTCTTGAGGTAGAATCATAAAGGTTTCTCCTTTGATATCGAAACGATGTCGAGGAATACCTATACGATTAATACGTCGTAATTGTGATTCCATTGGTGGAACTAATTACTCACTTTCCATATTATTCTCATTTGGATCGTGCACATTGCTCCCACTTGCATTATATACATCACTCACTCCTCACTCCCACTCAGATCACGTAAATGAGACTCGTGTGAAACTAATTCATCATTTTGAGATTCATGTGAAACAGATTCATCATGTTTTCTCAAATTTCTCTCATCACTCTCACTTGAATTAGGTAAAACTGAGTGTTCACCAATCATGTGATCCATGTGATCCTGAGTTTCATATAGAGATAAATCTTGACCTATCTCTCACTGCTTAGGAAATCATTTTCTAAAAATGTGATATCTCGTGATTCAAATTCGGTCACGCCTCCACTTTCATGTTCACATCATATACACAAACACCATTTTGATTGTTCAGAATATCTTATGAAGATACTATTTTTTCCTCTTGGGCCTAACTTTCCATATTCGTGAGAACGCACATGAACATAGGCCGCATAACCCCAAGGTTTCAGAAAGTGAATATCTGGTTTGCGACCTGTCCATAAATCATTTGTGTGGTGGCAACAGATTTTGATGGCACTCGGTTAAGTACATATGTGGCAATTAATAATGCATCACCCCAATATGATATAGGCAAATTTTCTTGTGCATCATAGACCTAACCATTTCAAGAAAGGTTCTATTTCTTCTTTCCGCAACACCATTTTGTTGAGGAGTAGCAGGAGTAGTCAACTGACGACTAATTCCTTTTCATCATATAATTCTCTGAACTGGTCAGATAAGTACTCACGACCATGGTCAGTGCGTAGCACTTTAATTTTCTTGACTGATTGATTTCTGTTAAATTCATAAATTTCTTAAAATATTATAATGTTTCAGATTTATGAGCAATCAAATAGACATAACTAAAGCGTGTATAATCATCTATGAATGTGATGAAATAAAATGTTCCATACATTGCTCTGACATTCATTGGACCACATATATCTGAATTGATTAATTGTAATGGATACTCTGCTCTAGTCCATTTTCCAAATGGTTTTCTCGCAGTTTTTCCAACCAAGCAATATTCACAGGTTGACAAATCTACCTTCTCATTATTTCCCAGAAAGCCTTCTTTGGCTAATATGTTCATTCTTTGCTGGCCAATGTGGCTAAGTCTAGCATGCCACACAGTTACATTACTATCATCACTGACAGATGAAGTAACAAACGAAAAACTGGAATTATGATTAAAACATCAATTTTAATACAATAAAACCATCCAGAAAATAACCAGAACCATAATGTATTGTACCTAAGTACAAATCAACACCAAATTTATAGAATTTCAAATTGAAACCTAAATTAACCAAACCAACAAGAAACTAATTTCGATGAATTTTTGGAAAACAATACATCATTAGTAGTAAAAAGTTTTTCCATCAGCATGACTAACTTGCATGTTACCTATTCCTTTGACTTCCAAATGTAATAAGTTGTTGCTCACATATACCCACTTCCCCACACTTCACCCTAGGTGAAATTCGTCGAATTCCACGAAGGCATCTCTTATCATTCGCTACATGGTATGTGGCTCATATCTACAGTCCACAAAGGATTAGATTCAGTTAGAAAATTGACTTGAAACACATTTCCATTTAATATGCACGATGGGTATTCACCTTTTTTAGGCTCAGTGGAGTCCGCGAGTCAAAGACTTTCTTACCACAATTAAAACATTTAATGACAAGAAACCCACTTGGATTCGAAATCCAAGCAAACCCCAAGCAACGGACAGAACCCCAAGAACCGCGAATATGATTTTGTAGAAACAAAACCCTTCCAAGGCCACAAGAAGACCCACAAAGAACTTGCCCTTGAGAACCTTTAAGATGAATCCTTGTAGTGTTTTGCTAGCAATGGAGACGCCACTAAGTTTGCCAAAACTTAGATAAGTCGATTCAAACTTGAAAAGGGGAATCCCTCCCTTACAATAATTCGGCCATAGCCAAAGCTTTAAGCTTTTTGAGTTTACAAATTCGTTGGTTCCTCAAATGAAGAAGAAAGTAAGCTTAAATATTGTTACAAAAAAGAACCCTAAAGGCATAAAGACAATAATGCCCCTAAAAACGAAATTACACAAATATCAAGTCTTTAAGTCTTTAAAAGCCTAAAAAGCTTTATTCTAAACTGATTTGGGCCAAGTGAAATGGCTTTGGGCCCTTTCCATCGAAGCCCACATGCGCCTCTATTTGTTTGGTTGCAGCCGGCCATAAAACTCTGAACTAATCCCGCCATTGCTTCTCTGAGTCTTTTGGTCCTCTGCCTCGTAATTGGCCCTTCTGGTACTTGTAATGCGTCATTTGGTTTGTTGTCTGCCTGGATCATGTCATCCCCTCCCTCTTGAAAAGGATTCGACCTCGAATCTGTACCTGCATCAAAAGGAGTTAAGTCAGAAACATTAAATGTAGCAGACACATTATACTTACCTTGTAAATCCAGCTTGTATGCATTGTCATTAATCCGTTCCAAAACTTGAAATGGACCATCCCCTCTCGGTTGTAGCTTAGATTTACGTTGTTCAGGAAATCTCTCCTTGCGCATGTGTACCCAAACCCAATCTCCAGGCTGAAATACCACACGCTTTCTTCTTCCCTTATTAGCATGAGAAGCATATTGCTCATTCTTTCGTTGTATTTGCTCTCTTGCTTTCTCATGTATGTGCTTCACCAAATCGGCCTTCCTTTTTCCATCGAGCCCCGCGTGCTCATCAACAGGCAAAGGTAACAAATCCAATGGAGTTAGTGGCTGAAAACCATAAACAATTTCAAAAGGTGAAAATGAAGTAGAAGAATGAATGCTACGATTATATGCAAACTCAATAAATGGCAAACAATCTTCCCAACTCTTCAAATTCTTGCCAACTATAGTGCGCAATAATTGAGATAAAGTCCTATTAACTACCTCTGTTTGTCCGTCAGTCTGTGGATGACATGTGGTAGAATACAATAGTTTGGTGCCTAGTTTAGCCCACAACACCTTCCAAAAATGGCTAAGGAACTTAACATCTCTATCAGATACAATACTCCTAGGTATACCATGGAGTCGCACTATGTCTCTGAAAAATAAATCTGCAATGTTTGTAGCATCATCGGTTTTATGACATGCAATGAAATGAGCCATTTTACTAAACCTATCAACTACAACAAAGATTGAATCTCTACCCCTCTTTGTCCTAGGCAAACCTAACACAAAATCCATCGATATATCAACCCAGGGTTCACTAGGTACAGGCAAAGGAGTATACAAACCATGTGGCATTAATTTAGATTTAGCATGCTTACATGTTAGACACTTATCACAAATACGCTCAACATCACGTTTCATTTTAGGCCAATAAAAGTGCTCATGTAAAATAGCTAAAGTCTTAGTAATCCCAAAATGCCCCATCAAACCTCCCCCATGCGCTTCTTTCACAAGCAACTCACGCATACTACAAGCAGGAACACACAACATGTTCGTTTAAATAAGAATCCATCATGAATGTAAAACTTTCCAAAAGATGACTTTGCACAAGTAGCATAAATCTCACCAAAATCAGAATCACACTCATATAATTCCTTAATCAAATCAAATCCCAACATCCGTGCATGCATTGAAGTAAGTAAAACATACCTGCGAGATAATGCATCAGCCACTATGTTTTCTTTACCTTGCTTGTAGCGTATAACATATGGAAATGACTCAACGAATTCCATCCATTTTGCGTGTCGCTTATTCAGCTTACCTTGACCCTTCAAGTGTTTTAATGATTCATGGTCGGTGTGGATCACGAACTCTTTAGGCCACAAGTAGTGCTGCCATGTCTCAAGTGCTCTCACAAGCGCATATAACTCTTTGTCATACGTGGGGTACCTCAAAGCTGCTCCATTCAGCTTCTCACTAAAATAGGCTATTGGCCGCTTTTCTTGCATGAGAACTGCTCCAATACCTAACCCTGATGCGTCGCACTCAATCTCAAATGTCTTCTCGAAGTTGGGTAGTGCTAAAATGGGTGCACTGCATAACTTCGCTTTAAGGTCCTGGAATGCTCGCTCTTGCGCCTCGCCCCATTGAAACCAACAACTGTCTTCTTTACTACCTCCAGTCAATGGCGCGGCAATGCTACTGAAGTCCTTGACAAATCTCCTATAGAAGCTCGCTAACCCATGAAAGCTTCGGACTTCTGTCACTGTAGTTGGTGTAGGCCATTCCTGAATTGCCTTTACCTTTTCCACATCTACCTCGATGCCATCTGCACTCACAACAAAGCCAAGAAAAACAATTCTATCCATGCAAAATGTGCATTTGTCAGAGTTAGCATACAATTGTTCTTTTCGTAAAACATCAAGTACATGCTCCAAATGCATTACATGCTCATCTACTGTTTTACTATAAACTAAGATGTCATCAAAGTAAACCACAACAAACTTACCTAAAAATGCACGCATAACATGATTCATCAATCTCATAAATGTGCTAGGTGCGTTTGAGAGACCAAATGGCATAACTAACCATTCATACAAGCCATACTTAGTCTTAAATGCAGTTTTCCACTCATCTCCCTCTCTCATGCGAATTTGATGGTATCCACTCTTTAAATCAATCTTACTAAAAATTTTGGAACCATGCAATTCATCCAACATGTCATCTAGCCTAGGAATGGGGTGACGATACTTTACCGTAATATTGTTGATAGCTCGGCAGTCAACGCACATACGCCACGTCCCATCTTTCTTAGGAACTAGAAGCACTGTACTGTACTGCACAAGGACTCATGCTTTCCCTTACATACCCCTTGTCCATCAACTCCCGTACTTGCCTTTGTAGCTCCTTTGTCTCCTCGGGATTGCTCCTATAAGCCGGTCTGTTAGGAATGACTGCTCCAGGTATGAAGTCAATCTGGTGTTCAATACCTCTAATGGGTGGAAGCCCACTAGGTATGTCCTCTGTCAGTACGTCACTGTAATCCTGCAAAAGAGATGAAATAGACACAGGAAGCAAATGGTCAGAGTTAGTAAAATAAATATGAGGCTCCTTATAGACTAACAATAACATGAGCTTGCTAGCCTTGAATGCTTTCCTTGCTTCACCACCCTCACCCATGTAGAAACTCTTTTTAACTCTCTCTTTTGTTTCCCCCTTACGTTCACTCACACTCCCCTTGGAAACTCCCACGGCCTTGGCCTTATTTTTCTCACCAGATACACCACTCTCACTAGTCTCACCCAAGGTGGTGTTTCCCTTCGCTCTCTCTTTGTCACGCTCAAGTTGCAACTTAACCTGATCTTCATGGACTTGTGCAGGTGTAAGTGGGTATAATGTAATGGGTTTTCCCTTATGCTGGAAAGAGTACTTGTTCTTGAACCCATCATGAATAACCTTCTTATCAAACTGCCACGGCCTGCCCAAAAGAATATGTCCTGCATGCATCGGTATCACATCACATAGGACATCATCTGTGTATGGCCCAATGGTAAAGCTCAACAGTACCTGCTTTGTCACACTTATCTCCCCACAATCATTTAACCACTGCAACTTGTAAGGCTTCGGGTGTCTCAAGCAACTCAACCCAATCGCTCAATCAAAGCTGTGCTAGCAACATTAGTACAACTGCCCCCATCTATGATCATACTACACCCCTTGCCATTCACACGGCACCTAGTATGGAATATTTCTCCCTCTGCTGCACACTCTCATCCTCTACAACAAGTGCACTCAAAGCACGCTTGACAACTAAGGATAAGTTATCCAGCGGGTATGCAGCTCCCTCAGGTCACTAGCATCCTCCAACTCTGGCATCTCTCCTCCTCTCACCTCACTATCGGTAGAGTACACCTCTCCACTCTTTTTATCAATCACTAAGGTACGCCTATTGGGACATTGTGAAGCATAGTGTCCCATGCCCAAACACTTGAAACACTTGACATCTTTAGTTCTAGCAGCTGCACCCTCAGGTTTTGGTCTAGTTTTGCTCGGTTCCGCAGCCTCTTTACCCTTGGCACTAGGTTCGGCCCTAGGCTTATTAAAGCCTCCACTGAATTCGCCTCTAGGCTTGTCAAAGCCTCCATCTCGCTTCTCATTCGGAACCCATTTCCCTTTCCATGCAGAAGTAGCCTGAGTACCAAATCTGGATGTTGACTTTTTCTTGAGTTGCCTTTCTATCTTGATAGCCATGTGAAGCATATCCTCCAAATCAACATAATGATGCAACTCCACCATGTTTGCAATCTCTCTATTCAAGCCCCCTAGAAACCGTGCCATAGTAGCTTCTGCATCCTCAACTACATTTGCCCTGATCATGGCAACTTCCATCTCTGTGTAATAGTCCTCAACACTTTTGGTCCCCTGATACAGATGTTGTAGTTTCTGATACAACTCCCTATAGTAATGGCTGGGTATAAATCTCTTTCTCATGAGACCCCTAAGTTCTGCCCATGTCTGAACCGGTCTCTCATAGTTTCTCCTCCGAGTAGAGACAAGCTGATCCCACCAAATCATAGCATAATCGGTAAACTCAATTGCTGCCAGACTGATCTTCTTCTCGTCTGAGTAGTGATGACAGTTGAAAATCAATTCTATTTTCTTTTCCCATTCTAAATAAGCTTCAGGATCATTCTTGCCTTGGAATGTTGGTATCTTGATCTTGATGCTACCTAGATCACCATCTACATCTCCTCGCCTACCATATCCTCTCCGATCATAATCCCCTCTTCTGGCATCAAATGCACCTCTATCACCAAACCGTCTATCCCTCCTATCAAACCTCCTATTAGGCCTCCTATCATGCCCAGGCTGAAATCTCTCCTCCACATCATCAAAAACCATCAGAATCATCAAACTCATTCTTCAGCTTCCTCTTCATCTGGTGGTACATACTGTGGTGGTACACGGCGAGGTGGTACATTGTGAGGTGGTGGTACATTCTGAGGTGGTGGTACTCTGGGACCGCTACCAGTTTGAATACTCTCGACACTCTTGGACAATCTCTCCAAAGCAGTATTCATGTTCTCCATCATATCTGTAAATTTCCTATCCAAAGCCTCAAGCTTTTCATCAGTAGTTAGACCTGCCATCTCAACACTAAACAAACAGATTAGAAATAACAAGAAAGTAAAACAAATATCTAAATCCTCACAATCTCACGTGTTTACACTCGAATGATATCACTCCACTCGTGTTTGCACTCTATTGGCTTTTACCCGATACTGTGCTCACAATCACTGCCTTTTACCACTCTTGAGTTCGTCCTCAATTCAAAAGTGAACACACTCAATCCAAGAATACAAACCAAATGTAGTCCTCAAGCTAGCATGAACACAACGGACCCACAATATATATATATATGGGCAGGCGGAAACAAAACGCGAATAGGAATAGTAATGACGGAGACTCAATCAATAATACTTAAGCTAGAGTAATTAGAAATAAGGAGTAAACAATTAGCACAATGGAAAAAAATAAGCATGCAAATTCACGGTCGTATGCAATTTCGGGAGAAAATTTGGCACCTCTATAAAAATTTTGATGGAATACCCTCCACGGGCACCTAAATGATAATATGGAACAAACTAGGTTCAACCAAAAAATGCACTTTTTTACTCTTTTTTTTTTTTTTTTTTTTTTTTTCTTTTATATGCTCAATGATCACTATCACTCAATCCCTTTTCTTTTTTTTTTTTTTTTTTTTTGATAACGTCAGATGCTAAATGTGGTTCTGATTTCGAGGCTGATTTAGTGCTGATTTCAGAGGCTGGTTTCAAAGCCTGATTTCAGAGGTCTGATGATGGTCTGAATCCAGGTCTGAATTCACTGCTGGTCAGTGTCTGATTTCAGAGTCGACTAAGGTCTGATTCAGGGTCTGAATTCAGAGGCTAATTTTCAAGGTTACTGGTCAGAGTCTAATTTCAGGGTCTATTTTCAGAGGTTACTGGTCAGAGTCTGATTTTCAGGGTCTATTTTCACACTTCACTAGGGTTTAGAAACAAAACACACAGCCGCCAAGAACATGCTTATTTCTTAAACATATGCTAAAGAACAGAATGACTATGACGAACTGATAGGAAGAACAGAACAGAAGCCCAGAACTGGAAAAAGTGATGAAGATGAACTGATATGCAACTGGAATGAACTGATATGCAGAACACACCAAAAACAGATCCAGAATAAACAAAACAAAAACATCAAGATCCAACAAGGACTGAAACGAAAATAACAAAGAACAAACACACCAAAAACAGATCCAGAAATAAACAAAACAAAAAAAAAACAGAAACAAGATCCAACAAGAACTGAAACGAAAATAACAAAGAACAAGAGAAACAGAATCAAACAAAGGAAAGATAGAAAAATCAGACCTTGGAACCCTGAGCTCTGATACCAAATGACAAGAAACCCACTTGGATTCGAAATCCAAGCAAACCCCAAGCAACGGACAGAACCCCAAGAACCGCGAATATGATTTTGTAGAAACAAAACCCTTCCAAGGCCACAAAGAAGACCCACAAAGAACTTGCCCTTGAGAACCTTTAAGATGAATCCTTGTAGTGTTTTGCTAGCAATGGAACGCCACTAAGTTTGCCAAAACTTAGATAAGTCGATTCAAACTTGAAAAGGGGAATCCCTCCCTTACAATAATTCGGCCATAGCCAAAGCTTTAAGCTTTTTGAGTTTACAAATTCGTTGGTTCCTCAAATGAAGAAAGTAAGCTTAAATATTGTTACAAAAGAAACCCTAAAGGCATAAAGACAATAATGCCCCTAAAAACGAAATTACACAACAAATATCAAGTCTTTAAGTCTTTAAAAGCCTAAAAAGCTTTATTCTAAACTGATTTGGGCCAAGTGAAATGGCTTTGGGCCCTTTCCATCAAGCCCACATGCGCCTCTATTTGTTGTTTGCAGCCGGCCATAAAACTCTGAACTAATCCCGCCATTGCTTCTCTGAGTCTTTTGGTCCTCTGCCTCGTAATTGGCCCTTCTGGTACTTGTAATGCGTCATTTGGTTTGTTGTCTGCCTGGATCATGTCATCTAACCTTTGCCATGTTTTTCTTTTTTGTAATATGTTTCCTTTCCATGGTTGTTAGTTTTCTGTTTCTTTTTTGGCTTGGAGAATTTTGTTCTTTTCCGAACTGGAACCACCACCATGAAATTTTCTTTTCTCTTCTTGAAACATCCCCCAGTTTGCTAGTTTCTGTCATATACACTTCAGTATTTGACTTACGTCCGCGAGTCGGTGTGTCGCTTTCTAATTCAAGGTGACTTTAGCATCATCAAAAGGTTTTGATGTTCTCATTGGGTCAAATGCATCTTCATATGCCCCCAGCTATTTGGAAAGAGAACGAATGACCGCTTGGACTTGCTGTTCATTTGTAAGAACATAACTAGCATCTGCCAGTTCAGTAATCATGTTTTACATTTGCCTCAAGTGTTTTGACATAGTGAACTCAGGGCGTTTCTTGTATGTATCAAACTTGATTGTGAGTGACCTGAGTTTGGTTATTGATGTACTACCAAACGTTTTAGCTAGTGTGGACCACATGTCTTTAGCCATGTCATATTTTCTGAACTCTTTCATTAGGTCATTATCCATACTGCTTAGCAACGTAATGCGGGCAATGGAATTATTTTTCTTCCAGCCTCATAAGCCTCTCGGTCTCGCCTGTGTTGGCCATAGTGCCCTATTCAGGTTAATTCATGCTCATTTTCAGGGTTTTAAGAACTCTTTTGTTCTTCTACTCTACCACATATGGATTTTCATGCTCCAAATTTCATAATTATCGCCATTCAGTTTATCGTCATTGTTGAGTTCAGCGATAATGTTCTTTGTTGCGGAAGCCATATAAAAAAACACAAAGTTTCTACAGACATTCATGCATAATTGTTAATACCGTTGCCTTATTTTATCATGAATGAATTAGGTTTAATAAATTTTTCAATGAGGTTAGAGTCAAATACCCATATGTGTCCAATCATCATCCAATTACCCAATGTAAAAAAAATTATCAACATAATCAATCATGTAAACTATTTTCTAAAAAATTACATAAATTTTTAGAACATTTTAATCATATGACAATTAATGTACATGACACTCATTGATTTAATTACACAAATTAAATTCAACATAAAACATCCATATAAATACAATATTTACATGTCGTGAAATAATAAATCATTACACACATGACACTCATTGATTTAATTACATAAATTAAATTCAACATAGAACATCCATACGTATTTACATGTCGTGAAATAATAAATTATTACACACATAAACATTAACATAGTTTTGTCATAGAAAAAACTATTATCTAACACTTAGAACTTTTTCAATTCTAGAGTTCCAACGAATAAATGTCTTAGGATAAGAATCCTTAAATTCTTGGGGGTAACTTGTAATTGATCTTAGACAACCATGGGAATCCTATAGCAAATCTAGGATCATTACACAACGATTTCGGGGCATCAAAGGAAAAATTATATCTTTTGCCTTATGTCTGAGATACTCAATTGCCAACCTCTCAATGGCTATGTTATACTGAACACGTAGTTCTTCTGTATGAGTTACTAATTTCCAAATATCAGTAAGTCATTTTTGCTATATTTCAGGAAGAGTATTTCGTAGCATTCTAAGTCTATTTGGTTGTCTTATCCAATTACCTTCCCATATTGACTCTTGTAACATGTTATTAAAAGTGATGATATGAAAAATTAAATCATCGCCTTAACTCATCCGATACTTATTCATATCTAGCAACATGTCTTTTAATTTTTCACTTTGTGCGAATGCCACAACCCTTTTTGCAGTTTTTTGAATAATCAGCATGATGTTTCTGCAACAAATACAAAGAAAAATCAACACAATGAAACACAAAGTTACATTGACTAAAATAATCATCACAAAGATATTCATTTACATAAACACAAAGTTTATATGATAAAAAAAATTATCATGGCCGATTAGAACGATATGCAAAAAGAATTAGACATTCAATCACGACGGATCGTAATAACCGAAGAAAACCGATACAGACATGACCCGCACTTGCCGACATAAATCTCAACGCGCCATACACGCGCCACAGGAGTGGCTCACGTGCCTCCACGCGCCGGCCACAGGCTCCCACTCGCCCTCACGCGCTCCCACGCGTCGGCCAGGCTCGACCAAGTCACACACGCAGACGACATATCGTCCGCAAGTTCTGTGACCGTATGACATGTCGGTTATAAGTTATAGGGGCAGCTGACTTGTCGGTTTGTTGTTATACGGATGACATGTCGTCCATTTCAGTTATACGCGTACGACTTATCGTACAGATACTGGACGACTTGTCATCTGCTTTTCTAAATATCGGATGACATGTAGTACGACTCTTCTGAGAGTGTTTTTCTGGGTAAAAACAGGTTCGACTAACCAACTTCTAGGGTCCATATATCTCAATTTTAATCCAAATTAAGTAAATGATATACCAAATTGAAGATCTCATGTCCTAGTTTTCAAAACATATTTGAACATGCGATTATCAATTTTCAACGGAGAGTTATCATGGCCTAAATTTGGAAGAAAATCATTTTTGTAAAAACAAAAACCAGAAGTATTTTCTACATTTTTCATGCATGTTCATGTAATTTTTGTGTAATCTAACTAGAATACATGCATTTAAGCTCTGATACCAATGTTAGGAAACGTAATCTCTAATATATTTACATTTTTGTCCTCTTAGGATCTAACCAAAACATGTATTACTAGTCCTAGATTTATTACAAACTAATTGAAATAAACCTAAGTTAATCACAACAAAATTGCATACATTTCTTCTTGTAGAAATGCTCTTAATCAAACTTAATTGATTGTTTAACTCAATAAGCAAATGCTCTTATTTATAGGAGGGAAATCAAGTCACTATAACTTCACATGTATTTTCATATTAGCTCACATGCTTTTGGAAGTAAGCATTGATTACTATGTAATCACATGCATTGATTAATATGTAATCACATGTATTTTGATGCATAATGACGTTATTTAATCCTTCCAAAAATATTATCATCATGGGTGTACCATATATTCACCACTTAATATTTTACTAATTGTTGTTATTTAACAACTTTTGTTGTTTCTTAATAATTTCCAACGGCAATTAATCCTCGAAAGACAATAAAAATAACAGCGAAATGTGATGCAGACACACAACCTACCAGTTTAATGATCACACTATTTTTAAACAACCAAAAAAACAAAAACAAAAACTGAGACAAAAAATCAGTCGGATTATTTTTGCTTAGTTACTATTTCTATTTCAAATGAAATTGATTTCACCTTTTTCTCTTATCATGAAAGTCAAAAAAAAATCCAAAAGTAGGTTTTGTAGAAAAAATCATCACAAATTTGTAATAAATAAATATTAAAAAAAGAAAGGATCTCAGATGAGATCCTCCCAACGTTTGCTCATAAGCCATTCTGTATTTTTTAAATATCTCATCTTCTGAATACGCAACACCAAACTTCCCTCTAACACAAACGCACCAATAAAATCTATACTCACGGAATATTTGTTAAATATTCCGTGAAATGGAAATTCCTTGCAGCACCGACTCTCCTTGTATCTATCATCTATTGCCCTGGAAGCTTCGAAAAGCCTTCTGGGGACAACGTTATTTTGATGGAGAACATGCCCCTTGACTTTGAGATTGATGTGAGCTTATTGATAGTTGAGCTTCTTGTCTTCCTCTTGTGGAGTGTTCGTGGCATTTTCTCTGTTGTTTTGTCTCTCGTTTTCTTCGTTTGTTGGAGGAAGACAGTAGAATATGAGATGTATAGTGGATTTGTTCATTTGGGTTTAATTGTTGGATTAGTATTTGAGAAATAGGGTTTCAGAATTAATTGAATCGTTTGGTTCTACGGTTTCAGTTTTTTAGAATCGTAGAATCGAATCGAACCAGCCTTATTTTTTAAGGGAAAAAATAAAAAAAATTGATTTGATTTCGGTTCGGAAAACTAATGTTGAGGAAATAAACAATTAATATTATTGACCCACTGGAAACCTTTAAGATAAGGGTTTATCATTTGTAATTGAATTACCAAGATACATAAATGATAAAAGTCCATATGATTAGTACCGGATTAATAAGATATGAGACAGTATTAATCCACATAAGGTTTAATCATTAAATATCCATAGTCGTAGTATTATCGAGATTGGACATCGATAATGAGGAATATGCTAGTATTATATTTGTGCGTGTTATAAAAGCATAACGGCATGGTTCTCATATATTTGGGTATTGGATACTCATGCGAGTGTAATAGGAGGTTCTGTTTACCGATGGTACGGAAACAGCTTCGCTCTAGATAGACCCCTCGGAATCCCATTGGTAGTATGACTATGTGTCTATGGGAATCTGATTCAGGGTAGATGTATTTGGTCTTAACCTGAGACTTGCATCGCTAATACTTGTGACAATCAATATACTTTGGTTTTGGTCGTCCGATGCTTTAACATGTTCCGTGTACGCCTCTTCTGGGTATATTGAGAATCGTGGTGTATTGGGTGTGATGTCAAGATGGAAGTATCACTTCAGTCATATGAAGATGATGATCACGTAGGATATGGAACTAGTACTCTTAAGTACTGCAGTCATCGGGATAATATGATTAGGTCATGATTATCTAATAATATAGACTAGTTACCAGAGATCCGATATATGATTCGTACGGGGCAGACACAATTTCAGCCTTAGGCCTAGCATGTGATATCGATACTGGATCGCAATACGCAATACTACGTATACTACGCCTGACAAAGATTATATATTCCTTAAAAGAATATTTCTGGAGAATTGGGTAGGCACGGTGCTTTACTAGAAGCCAACCATATCTTGTAAATTGGTAAAAACGTAGTACGGGGTGTTGGAAAATTATGACCCATAGCGTCACTATTTGTACAGATCACGTTGTTGTTGTACAAATTAACTATGTGACAAATGAGATTGCACTCTTATCATTTATGACTAGATCACCTAGATATATAAATGATAGGAGGTCCTTGTGATTTGTTCATGGATTGAGAATGATATCAGACAGTATCAATCCACGAAGGATAAATCATTAAATATCCATAGTCAGAGCATTATCGAGATTGGACATCGATGAATGCGTAAAAGACTAGTATTACACTTGTGCGCGTTGTGAGGTCACAACGGCATAATTCTCATATATTTGGGTATAGGATACTCATGCAAGTGTAATATGAGGTTGTGTTTCACCGATGGTACGGGAAACAGCTTCGCTCTGGATAAGACCCCCTCGGAATTCCATTGGTAGTATGACTATGTGTCTATGGAAATCCGAAATCAGGGTAGGTGTATTTGGTCTTAACCTGAGACTTGCACCGCTAATACTTGCGACAATCAATATACTTTTGTTGAGGTCGTCCAGGGCTTTAACAGGTTCTGTGTACGCTAATACTAGGTATATTGAGGATCGTAGTGTGTTGGGTGTAATGTCAAGACGGAAGTGTCACTCCAGTCATATGGAGTTGATGATCGCGCAGAGATACAGAACTGGTTCTCTATATAAGGTTGCAACCGTCGGGATAATATGACTTGGTCATGATTATCCGATAATAAAGAGACTAGTTGCTTGTTATCTGATATATGCTTCGTACGGGGCAGACACTGTACCAGCCCTAGGCCTTGCATGTGATCATCCGATACTGGACAGAAATACGCAATACTACATATATTACGCCTGATACAGATCCTTATATCCCTGTAAGGATATTTTCTGAGAATTGGGTAGGCATGGCGCTTTGCTAGAGGCCAACATTGTCTTGTAAATCGGTAAAACGTAGTACGAGGTACTTACGTGTTCGGATAGTCCGACGACCGAATTTACTGCCAACATATCCGGGGATCACATGGGTCGCTTCCCAAAGATTCACCGATGACGTATGACTCGCACTTTTAATTAATATGGGATTAATAACGTGAGAGAAAAAATTAATCTGGGATTAATTGCGGAGATATTTTACCTGGGATAAAATATCATTTAAAGAGAGGGAACGATTAATTTGGAATTAATCAATAAATTAATATATTCGATTATTAAACGAAATTAGATTTCGACACGGAATTAAAATTAGATTTTAATTCGGGCGAACAAATTAATTTAGAATTAATTCTAGCGACGTGAATAGTGACATCGCTAGGCGTAATCATTTAATACGACGCAATGGAAAATTGTTAATTTAGAATTAGCGAACCCGAGCCCGGGATTTTTTGTAAGCGCATTCGCATTTCGAATTCGAATGCGGCACGTCAAATCAAGCGTCAAATCGCTAGTCGCATCAAGCGTCAAATCACTTGTCACTTTGAGTGATGTGACTTGACAACTTGTGATTGATGTGATTGAGTGATGTGTGTGGTTGGCATTTTTGGGCATTAATTGCCTTGATTTTGGAACCAAATTTTGTGTATTAGATTTGAGAAATCAAAACCAAAAATATGAAGGGGTTTTTAGGGGGAATATCCGGTAACGCAGCGGAAGCGGCGGAAGATCGAATCTTCCGATTTCAAAACTTTTTCTCGGATTAATTAAATAAACATATTTATTTAATTATCCAATAATCAAATTATGAAATAAAATTCAAAGAATCATATTCAAGTGAATTTACCGAAATGCCCTTACATTGGTATTTTGTCCATTTTAGTCCGAAATTGATCTAATCAATTTTGAATGATTCTAAATCATTTCTAAGATGAACTTAGCATGTTCAAAACATCAAAACACCAAAAGCAACAAAAATCCCATTTGACTCATAAGGCCGAATGCACCACAAATGTCCCATTTTGTGCACTTTGTCATTTCATGCATCAAAACACATCAAGATGTAATCCAATGGACATGAAACTTTATATGCATCATATACACATCCAAATGCACAACATATATGAAAAGCCCCAAATTTGGAATTGGTCATGAACCCTAATTTTTCAATTTCATCAAATTGGACAAATTAGACCAAATTGGTTAAATCTAATACTTCAATCATGTTTCTTCCATCCAAATCAAGTCTCAACACAATGAAACAACTATAGAACAATTCTAGGTCATTAAGAGTGGGTCAACAACTCTAGAATGGCAACAAGGTTTCCAAAACCATAAAAGAATACTTATAACTACACTAGTCACAAGCTTTCTCCATTATACATGCTCATCACTTTCATCAAAGTTCAAAACCAAATAACAAAACTATAAAAGAAGAAAGAACATCAAAGCAACACAAAATGATGCCAAGTATGTTAGAAACAATTCCATGTTGAAAGCTTTAAAGAAAGACTTACAAAATCCAAGTTTTCAAGCCTTTTTCCTTTGGCCTTCAAGCTTTCTCTCAACTTTCTTTTATGTTTATTTTGTTGTATATGAACTTCTTAACCCTAAAAATGAAACAAAACAATATATACTCCTCCAAATAAGCCTTGGCCGAAATTTGGTGAAGAAAGAAAAATATCTAGATATTTATTTTTTCATTAAAGTTACAACTTGTCAACTTGTTTTCTAAATCATTACACTTTAATGAATTATTCAACTAAGTCAACAATTGCAACTTAAAAAATAACACTTATATTTATTAAGGTCTTGGCCGAAATTTAGCAAAAAATAAAGGAAAAAATATTTTAATTTTAACAATTTAAAATAAATATCCAAGGAAGTCAAATTCAATTTGACAACCTTTTCCTTTAATGTAAAGTCAAACATTTACACTTATAATCATTTCCTAACTTTATCATTTGGTGAGATATTTATATTTTAATTATATTAATCATTTAACAATTAAATAATTAAATAATTAATTAAATACAAATATATCAAATATATGTATTATATTTACTTTAAATATCTCAAATACATATATTGATGATATATGTCAAATACCTTTATTTGACTATTTATTAATGTGTATTTAATAATATCATATATTAAATACAAATACACATTAATTAGGAAATGACGGTTCGGCCCGTTCGCATGTATTTTTCGTTTAACGTTTAAACGATTTATAAATAATCATCATTATTCATAAAAGTTGCCTCTAGTGCTCTACGAGTATGTTTCATTATTGAGACTCTCTAGATTCAGGTATATCCGTCACGAAATCCAATTTCGTGTCCATAATCTATCCACCCGTAGATTATGACGATCACGGATAATCTCGCTGAATCATACAGGTCGAGGTCATTGCATACGTATAATCCCTCCGTCACAGGTATCCAGATAATCCCAGAGATATAGATGTAAACGTCAAATCTCTATAGGTATTATCTCGTCGACGTATCTATTAGCAATCTCTAAATAACACTCGGAACTTACTTCCGATGTATACTGTGGCCACAGATTTAACAGACTGCTAATAATATATGGACTACCTATGCTCTGTACACAGAACTGACGGATCCTATCTTGACACACACAGGATATCCTGAGGATCGATCCACACCCAACGAACAGGCGGAGGTCTGATCTAAATAGATCGGTGACGTGACTGCCATCTAAGTGTGGAGGATGTCTCATACATCCACAGTGGTATCTCAAGTCGAAGGACCACTATGCTACTCAACCCGAGAAGATTCTTATTGACGTTGGCGTACCATCCATTAAGAATCTTCGGTGAGCCGTTCAGTGTTTATCACTATAAACACCTACACGTCTATACGAGTCTCCATAGACTCATGGTTCATTGGGATAAACCATCGGACCAAGTCTCGATATACGACATGTACTGGTCTCAACGGATTTGACTAACCGACCCGTGTTAGCAAATCTTGACCAGGAACTATGTTTGATAATATACATATAGCAGTGACACTTCCCAATGTCAATTACAAACTAACTTTGTAACTGTGTACTGCATATATATTATCGGGCCTTTGTCTAATATATACATATCACTAAACCACATTTAGTTTCAATCTAATCGTAATCAGATCGAATACGTATATAAGAACAAGAGGTGCAACCATAAATAAGTAATATTATGGAATAAGGGGATGTTCGTATTCATGAATCAGACATAAATACGTCCCGGATTGGCGCTCTGAGCACCAACCCCAACAATTTCTCCCACTTGCTCTAGTGCCAATCCACGGTATCATATACACGTCTCAATGTGCATCGTATGCACATGGCCCTCAAAAGCTCACCCAGTACTTAAGAGGTAGGCAACAAAAAACAAGTCCGCTATGACATATTGAGTTTGTCAAACAAACTCTATCGTTTCCCTAGTCAGCATCATTCATATTTTGTAGAATCTAAATTATACATTAATATGACTCTGATGCTACATCAGTATTGTGCTACAGCTACTAAGTTGTCCAAGTATTTGGATCAAATCCAAAATACTATGAGACAACCGCAAGCACAACACCAATTTAAAACTTCTAATTTAAAAGGTCACTATGCAACTTCATAAGTCAATACTTCAAAAGTTGCATTTGATTCCACTAAATAGTAGAATCCTTCGTGACACTCCCACTGCATCTTTTGTGACTCTTTATGACGTAGACTGTCTAACGTCATAATTAGTCTCAAAACTAATATGACCCTAATGGTTGCAGACTATATTCTCCATGAATTAGAAACTCGTTCTTAATATCTCAAAGATCACAAAGAACGTGTTTCAAGATCCATCATATGGTCTATAATATGTCAAAATAACTCGTAACAATTACGATTAAATCGACATCGATAATCGCATGTAATAAAGTATTCACTATGTCATCATCAAATGATACATAATATTGTTTAGACATTCTAATCAATATCTCTTTCGAAAAAGGAATCATCCTTTACGAAAGATGAATACTATGTATAAGACATACAATAACTGTCGAACAGTTATACTAACTGTCATACAGATAGCCTTGTTATGTCCTTCATTAGATCATATCTAATGTACGACTAATAGGAGTATCTCACAAGTCTCCTAGTTTCATATCATATATAAAACTTTATATCAATATAACAGAGACTACTCCCACTGCTTTCACGGAGTAAAGAAGACTTAGGTAATCTTTTTACCTTACATACATCTCATTATTACTATAATAATGATAATGTCGTTAAGATATATAACACTAGAAAGTAATATGTACGCTCCCACTAACCCTTCTAATCACATATGTATTCTCTATACTTTGACAAGATCAGACAATCTGACGATATCAAAAATAGAGAACACATATTTCTGGAAGACTTATCCGAGTCTACAATAGGCTCTGTAAGCTAGCACACTAAACTGCGATCTCAGCAGAACACAAACTCTAGGGCCATTTCAGAATGAACTTTCAAACAAGGAAATCACAAATGATCTCTTATTCGAATAAGTCATCCAAAAACGCCACTTTGCATTCTTTAGCTAAAATATACAGTTTATTATCAACATTAACCAATATATCTTTAATTGTTCAATTAGTGTGACTAGAGATAAGTTTTCTCAGAATCTACAATAGATTGCTGAGTATAACTTTTCTCACTGTCATACTATAAAGGTCAAACCTTTAATAAGCTCACATTGCTTCCGTTGTGCAAACAATTAGCACATATCATGAACTAATTCATAATGAAAGCGTAATCAAGTTCAAAACTTGATCATAGTAAGCTATGAACAATCTTAGATCTAAGGTTCAATGGTGAACTTCCAGAATCGATATCAAATATCGCTTCCATTAAAAGTCATAGGATAATTTTTCTTCAATAAGAAAACAACGGAACCATTAAGTATCAAATACTCGTGAATGATTTGTTATCCTATTGGACTTGCACGGAAGATGTATAAGGGTTGTTTCATCTTATTAATTACGTAGTTCCATTTATAATTTATCATTCTCACATTTGACTTCAATAAGTCAAGTCTTTTCTACAATAGTTAACATCTGATGTTACACACCAAGTAATAAAACGATTTTATTACTTAGAATCGTAGGAAATATATTCTATTAAATAGAATACAATATTCTATTAAACAGAATAAACGATAAACTTTTACTTATACCTCCGAGGTGTAAGTAATTTCCATTATATAACTATTATATAAAGAAAGATTGAAATCTCAAACTTTTCAAGATTCAAATTTTCTACCTATACATATCATATATGCAACTGTAGAAAATAATGGAACATTAATTAAAGAGATGAATTAGTGTTACTGGAGTATAACCCCAAGAGTATTGAAACTAATTCGGTAACTTTCAATATCAGACGAATCAAATCATATAAGATTCGATTGCTCCCACTACTCAATTCCATCAAGATGGAATCGTGGAAGAACAATATTGAATATGAATCATATTCACTAAATAACCTTAGAACTAATTGCTTTAAATTCATACGTTTGATCGTATCAAAGATCTTTGAACAGTTCAAAGACATGTTATGAATTTTGAGGATAGAATTCTCTAAAACCTTTAGATTGATATATTTGAACAAGTCAAAAATGTTCAATCTACGTTTCATCAGAACGGATTGAAAGTACTTGATACTTTCAAGACTTTCAATATGTGTTCCTTCAGAAACACGTAACTAAGTTATGACAATTCATCAACTAAGTTACGAAATAAAGAAAACTACCTTAAGCAATTATTATTTATAAAACTACATACATCCAATGTATCAGTTAAATAAATTTGGTGGTCCAATGACAATCATTGGTTAAACGAGATCTTAATCACTTTCCTGAATACATATTCATTAAATGGATAAGGATGTGTAGTGTGATCTAGTATCAAACCATCCATTTACCATACGGAATAAGCATCCAATGCTTAAGTGATTAAACTCATAAAACACCGTTCTAAATTATTTACTTTACCGAATAATTTCTATTTATGTTTATCTCTACGTCAATGACACTAGTTAGTTATTATAAAATATGTAACAATTGTTTATAAAGAACAAGTGACTATCCAATAGTCGCAAGTTCCGATATCAAATATCAAAACAATCGTTAACCAATATTTCAAATAACTAGACGGGAGATCTGGTATCCAATACCTATAGTTGTAGTATTGTGAAAATCGATATTTTCTATACACAAATATACGCATCTCCTTTCTTTAGCTTTACTATTTGCATTCAACTATTCACAACAATTGTAAATAACTGATTAGCAAATTGTGTCATACACATTACCTCTAAAGGTAATTAAAGCTTAGAAACGTCATTACTAGATAAACAAATACCTAATAGGGCTTTCTAAATGCCAGTCAAGAATCTCGAGACATGAACTAATTCAAGTCAATTCTTACTGCATAAGAAACTATTGTCTCTAAAGTATTATATCCTAAGGGGATATCTATCTAGATTATCTATCATGACTTAGAAACTAAGTCACTAACCATCTTTTATTTTTGAAGAAAATCGGAACAATAGTTCCCGATGGTTTAGACCAATCTAATAATATCCTAGTCTAGTAGTATCTAGAACCTATTCTAGAATAACTGCAACCAAGAGTCAAGTCAGATAACATATCAAAATATGTGTGCAGTAAATAAAAGTTTAATTCTATATAAACAATAGAATAAGGAAACAAACAAGCAGCAATTTCCATAATAACATACACTGCCTAAGTTATGGAATATTTTAAACTTAGCAGTGCCTCCCATTATTTTTACGTAATGCCGTAATCCCCAACGGAAAGACGAGAATTAATCAATAATTAAATCGAATTCCATAATGGGAAGAGGACCCCATGAATATATTTCGACTCACAGCAGAGGCACGGTCTCGCCGACGTATATTCACAGGTAGACAACTAATTGTCAATCACTCACTGGTGACTCCATGGTTCTGGTCCTGGCCGTTTCTCGTTGTCGCTGCGAAGGCAGGCCCACAAGGAGACGTACCAAGGTTAAACTTGTCAATGATAAACTCAAGTTACTTGCGTAACCCTGACAGCTAGGGCACGTTCAGGATTCCGCTTTCGCTTGAATTTATCTAGTATCTAATATACATTCGGCATAAATAAATTTCTATCAGCTACACCCTCACAGCAGAGGCACGGTCTCGGATGTAGACAACGAAAATATATTTATAAACCGTATTGACAAGACGGACCAAGAAAAAAGTATTCCAAATACTAGTTACTTTAAAACCTTATTAAGCGGGGATATTCCATTAAGTGTCATACAACCTAAATCTAATCAAATTAGATTATAACATGCATGTATAAAGTCAAGAAAACATGATTAAACATTGAATAAAACAAGCTAATCATTTATGGAGGCCTAGAATCAGACTCGCTCTGATACCATTTTGAAGGGGTTTTTAGGGGGAATATCCGGTAACGCAGCGGAAGCGGCGGAAGATCGAATCTTCCGGTTTCAAAACTTTTTCTCGGATTAATTAAATAAACATATTTATTTAATTATCCAATAATCAAATTATGAAATAAAATTCAAAAGAATCATATTCAAGTGAATTTACCGAAATGCCCTTACATTGGTATTTTGTCCATTTTAGTCCGAAATTGATCTAATCAATTTTGAATGATTCTAAATCATTTATAAGATGAACTTAGCATGTTCAAAACATCAAAACACCAAAAGCAACACAAAATCCCATTTTGACTCATAAGGCCGAATGCACCACAAATGTCCCATTTTGTGCACTTTGTCATTTCATGCATCAAAACACATCAAGATGTAATCCAATGACATGAAACTTTATATGCATCATATACACATCCAAATGCACAACATATATGAAAAGCCCCAAATTTGGAATTGGTCATGAACCCTAATTTTTCAATTTCATCAAATTGGACAAATTAGACCAAATTGGTTAAATCTAATACTTCAATCATGTTTTTCCATCCAAATCAAGTCTCACAACAATGAAACAACTATAGAACAATTCTAGGTCATTTAAGAGTGGGTCAACAACTCTAGAATGGCAACAAGGTTTCCAAAACCATAAAAGAATACTTATAACTACACTAGTCACAAGCTTTCTCCATTATACATGCTCATCACTTTCATCAAAGTTCAAAACCAAAAAACATAACAAAAAAGAAGATAAAAACATAAAAGAAAGAACATCAAAGCAACACAAAATGATGCCAAGTTGTTAGAAACAATTTCCATGTTGAAAGCTTTAAAGAAAGACTTACAAAATCCAAGTTTTCAAGCCTTTTCTCCTTTGGCCTTCAAGCTTTCTCTAAACTTTTTTATATTTATTTTGTGTATATGAACTTCTTAAACCCTAAAAATGAAACAAAACAATATATACCTCCTCCAAATAAGCCTTGGCCGAAATTTGGTGAAGAAATAATATCTAGATATTATTTTGTTTCATTAAAGTTACAACTTGTCAACTTGTTTTCTAAATCATTACACTTTAATGAATTATTCAACTAAGTCAACAATTGCAACTTAAAAATATAACACTTATATTTATTTAAGGTCTTGGCCGAAATTTAGCAAAAAATATTTTAATTTTAACAATTTAAAATAAATATCCAAGGAAGTCAAATTCAATTTGACAACCTCAACAATCCTTTACCATTAAATTCAGTCAAAAAACATAACTAAATTATCATTCCTAATAAATCATTTGGTGAGATATTTATATTTTTATTATATTAATCATTTAACAAAAATAATTAAATAATATAATTAAATACAAATATATCAAATATATGTATTATATTTACTTTAAATATCTCAATACATATATGATGATATATGTCAAATACCTTTATTTGACTATTTATTAAGTGTATGTAATAATATATATATATAAATACAATACACATTAATTAGGAGGAAATGACGGTTCGGCCCGTTCGCATGTATCTTTCGTTTAACGTTTAAACGATTTATAAATAATCATCATTATTCATAAAAGTGCCCTAGTGCTCTACGAGTAGTGCATTATTAGTCTCGATTCAGGTATATCCGTCACGAGAATCTCATCCTAGATGTCCATCTCGATCCACCATAATCTATCCACCCGTAGATTATGACGATCACGGATAATCTCGCTGAATCATACAGGTCGAGGTCATTGTATACGTATAATCCCTCCGTCACAGGTATCCAGATAATCCCAGAGATATAGATGTAAACGTCAAATCTCTATAGGTATTATCTCGTCGACGTATCTATTAGCAATCTCTAAATAACACTCGGAACTTACTTCCGATGTATACTGTGGCCACAGATTTAACAGACTGCTAATAGTATATGGACTACCTATGCTCTGTACACAGAACTGACGGATCCTATCTTGACACACACAGGATATCCTGAGGATCGATCCACACCCAACGAACAGGCGGAGGTCTGATCTAAATAGATCGGTGACGTGACTGCCATCTAAGTGTGGAGGATGTCTCATACATCCACAGTGGTATCTCAAGTCGAAGGACCACTATGCTACTCAACCCGAGAAGATTCTTATTGACGTTGGCGTACCATCCATTAAGAATCTTCGGTGAGCCGTTCAGTGTTTATCCACTATAAACACCTACACGTCTATACGAGTCTCCATAGACTCATGGTTCATTGGGATAAACCATCGGACCAATTCACGATATACGACATGTACTGGTCTCAACGGATTTGACTAACCGACCCGTGTTAGCAAATCTTGACCAGGAACTATGTTTGATAATATACATATAGCAGTGACACTTCCCAATGTCAATTACAAACTAACTTTGTAACTGTGTACTGCATTATATATTATCGGGCATTTGTCTAATATATACATATCACTAAACCACATTTAGTTTCAATCTAATCGTAATCAGATCGAATACGTATATAAGAACAAGAGGTGCAACCATAAATAAGTAATATTATGGAATAAGGGAGGTTCGTATTATGAATCAGACATAAATACGTCCCGGATTGGCGCTCTGAGCACCAACCCCAACAAAATACATAACACTTTATCCTCTCTCTCCACTATTCTCCTTTTCTCTCACGCCCTTGGAAGGCTGAATTTCTTCTGTTTTTTGGCAGTGAACTGCCGAGTTTCATGAAGAAATAGGGAACCCAAAATGTGATTTTGTGGCAAAATCAAGAGTGGTAGCACACTCCGGATCATGCGAAGGTGATAGGACAGTCCACCATGATCCGGGAATCACCACGACGAAGCTTGGAGCTTGGAAGTTGATCTCCAATGGCCAAAACCAGTGAGGGAATGCAGCTCACTACCGATCCAGTGAAGAGGCAGAATCTGAAATTTTTGTTGCCTCCGCGTCGCTCAATCGCTCGATGTAAGTATTCCGCAACTTCCTCGATTGTATTCACACATGTTCATGCTTGATTTGTGATCCTTGGGACCCTTAGAATCTCCAACAATGGTATCAAGAGCTTGGTTAAAAGCATGAAATTAATTTAGGGCTTAAAATTGGGCAAACTTGATTTTGAGCATGATTAATGAAATTGGATCGATTAGTATGCTTAAATGTGTTTGAATTTAGGATTGATTGGATCAATTTATTGAAATTATGTTTGGAACAAATTTCCCCAATATTTTGGTCATGGCCGAATGGATAGAGCCCTAAATTATCTTGGGATTTTTGATTTTTGACAATTGGATGTGTTGGAAATCATTCGGGAATATGATTTAATGTCGATTGTGGGTTTAATTGGATTGAAACCGAATCGGACAAAAATTACCCCTATATTGCCGAGACATCATTGGGTTTGATTTTTTATTAATTTGTGTTGGACACTAACTGATGTAGATGAGCATGATTAATTAGCCTAATTTGTGTTTTGGAAATAATGATTTGGTTGATTAATTATGTTAATGCACTTTGATTAATTAAATTGTAAAATTGGTTTTTATGATTTATTATAATTGAGCCTTAAATTGGATTTGGGCTTGAAATGTTGTTATTGGGCTTATTGGGCTTAGTTGTACTAAGTTGGGTTTAGGAAAATTGGGTTGGATCCAATTGGGCCCAAAACCGCATCCATAAAGCCCAAATGCGACTTAATGAACCTTTAAAGTTTAATTGGGCCTAATGGGCCATGATTGATTTCTAGGCTTATGGGGTAACTCCCGGATTGATTTTGGTTATTCGGTTCGACCCGAGTTGACCAAAAGTCCACGCCTTAAGAAATTAATTAAATCCCATTGGACTTTAATTAAATTGACGTTGGACGTTAATCGGGCTTTGAGACCCGTAACGATTAAATTTGGAATTTAAATCGTAAAAGGTTTATTAATAAAGTGTAATATTTAATTTGGAATTAAATAGTGAATTAGAATTAAATACAAATTGAATTGGATTTAATTGTGTAGTTTAATTTAATTCGAGAATTTATACTTTGAGTACTTATTCGCAAAACGAGTTTGACTCGAGCAAAATCAAATTGTTGTTTGAACATTGGATGATCACTAATTATCAGCTTAATTAATTTGATTAGATTGATTGATAACATGCTTGTGTGAATACATGGTTGCGATGCATGAATAATGTATATCGGATGTATATTATATGGGTGAGACAATTTTAGAAATTGTTGTAATAAATTTGATTTATTAAATTGGACCTGCGTGTCCAGCCTTATTACCTCCTCATTCTGTGTATTCTCTTCTCACCTGTTCCCCTCAATGTATATGAGGTTTCTTTAGAAGTGTAGTGTAATGGGTAGAAGAAATATTTGTGCTAGTGGGAGAGAGAAAGTGAGAGATCTGATCTAGGATCAATGTGTAAAGTATTCATCCACATATCATTATTACTTTATTTATACGCACTTTATTATGTGTTTAGAATGCATGTTTAAGGGTGTATGATGATGAGACCTTAACAAAGATAATAAATTGGTTGCCAATTTGCAGACGAAAAACCCTCGCAAAATATTAAGCGTCTTTCATTCCATTGAGTGATTCTCACTCAAGATCCGAGACTGGCATTGGCTTGTTGGCCAAAGTCAAGGCCTTTGTCCGTCGAGGATGTGTTTGAATCACGAGAGCTTTGTTCCATATTGGTGTCTTGTCCAAGTTGTGGTTTGTTGGCCAAAGTCAAGACCACTTCTTGTCCATCGACATTGATTACGAAGCTTTCCATGGTCAATGGGTCACGCTTAACTGGGATCACTAAGTTTGTTGTGCCAAAGCCAAGGCTTAGTTGATTCAGAGGAAAGATGTTAGGTAATACATTGGATGTATTGGCATATATAAGATATATGTTTCGGACTTGGATGTCCCCCTACCGGATCTAGGAATTGGATTGGATCCAATCGATCTTAGAGATCTACCTAGTTAATTATCATACAATTTGTTGGCCAAAGTCAAGATTGTGTGATATTTAACGGGATCATAGCCCACTAGGAAAAGCGGTTTCCCGAGTACTCGACAGAGGGTTAGAGGCTCGCCGAAAAATAGTGGGAGGCAAGAATTGAATTTGCAATATTCGTTTAATTACTTGCCATACGCGCTCATTCAAATATCATTCGTCGTTATAAATTAAATGTTAGTTGGACTAATATTAAATGTTGTTTTTAATAAATAGTTGGACTATATATTCAAACTATTCATTTATAGTTGATTTTATAATTGGATTATAGTAATCAATATAATTGATTTTAATCTATTAAATTATAGTTGATTAAATAGTTGGACTATTGTAATCATTATAAGAAATAGTACCTAAATCGTTGATTAAATAGTTGGACTATTAGAATCAAGATATAAATTGAAAGATTGGCATTTAAAACATGATCCTAGGGAAAATGTATTTAAATGGTTTAATTTTCAAATTGGGAATAATTTCATGATGGTCCTGGAAAAAAAAAAGTTATTTTATTTGATAAAATAATATATTAGGCCTAAGCCCGGAGTTAAGCAAACAGTAAAGCATAATCTTTAGAAGATTATATGATGATAACTTTAGTGCTTAATCCATTAAGCTTGTCGTAGTAGACTCCTTAATTTCTTTGTCAGAACAAAGGATTAGATCCTTAAAGTATGATAATGAAATTGAAGGATCTTCATAGATCTATTTTTAGATCTGAAAAGTACTAAATTGCAATACTTAACTCTTGGAGAGTTAATGACTATTCTCAAGAAGATAAAGTCAAAGTTTGCAATAAGGCAAGTAGCGCAAGGCGCACTTTACTTCGATATTCTAGAAGGCCAAGGCTTGGCCAAAAGATTCTGGAATGTTGAAAATGGCAAAGGCAAAATCATTATAATCTTCTGGGAAGATAAAGGACATATCCCAAAATGTCTGCCTAAATTGTGGCAAACGGGATCGCGGAAGCGTGACTGCCGTTTGGACAAAGCAGACATGAAGGAATTGAAGATGGGGCAAGGCTTCGACTTCAAAATATGATTGTCATAAATTTGTTCACTACTAGTATTAAAATTAGATTTTAAATACTTGGTGTGATACATAAAATATATATATTGATGTTCAGAATCTGTTTTGAACAGGATACTGACTTCAATTGAGATTTATCTGCGAATCGAAAACGAGACAAAAGTCGCTGTTTTAACCGTAGATACCTAAGTTTAGGAACTATCCTTCGGGTGTGTACCTAAATTTGGAAACTGTTATAATGTAACTAGTTTGACTAGATACATTATCTCCATATCAGTGTTTAATCCGTTGCGGATTTACCTTTATATTCTATAACACTAAAGTGTTTTATTTTATAAAGATGATATTGAGATATACACATTAGATGTGAATAAGAGAATTTATATTTTGAAAATAAATAAATCACAAACATAAACATGACAAACAAATAGCTCAAACTGATTTGATCAGAAGAAACTTAAATGTGGCATTGTAGTCTGGGACACAATTAAACAAGACTCGTATATCCACACTTTTGAAGAGTGGGTACTCGGACTGATTTGATTCTATTCAAATAAAGTCTACGAATCTAGTTTATTGGGCAATGTGCCTAAAACACCTTTACTTGGTAAAAGTGTAAGTGCCACCGATCTGTTAGCCCTAATTCATAGTGAAGTAAATGGGCCCATGTCTAGCTAGGCTAGAGGTGGATATGAATATTTCGTGAACTTTACGGATGTGGCATCGCATTATGGTTATGTGTTTCTTTTAGAACACAAATCGGAAACTTTTAAAGTTTCGACACGAAGTAGACAAACAGACCGGCTAAAGTATTATACCATCACGGTTAGACCGTAATGGAAATACTTAAGCAATAAGTTTCTAATATACTTGAAAGAGTATAGTATTCTTTCAATGAGGACTCCTCCTAGAACACGTCATTTTGACGGTGTGTCCGAACGGATAAACCGGATTTTGTTGGACATGATAAGGTTAATCATGAGTCGCTCTGAGCTGCCATTTCCTTCTACGGATAAGAATTTAAACAGTGCAGAACTTATTTTGAATAAGGTTCCATAAAATCTGTTTGACAGACTTCATATTAGATATGAACAGAAAAGAAACCAGATTTCTCATTCCTGATGATTTGGGAATGCTAGGCATATGTTTGGATGATACCAAACTAAAACCCAAATTGGATAAGTGCCAATTGTAGGTTATCCTAGGGATACTAAAGTATAGTACTTATACAACTCACAAGAGAACAATTTGATTGTTGCTCACCATGCGGTTTTCCTAAGAGGAATACCGATATGCAGTGGTAAATGGGAGGATAGTAAAACTCGATGAAAATCGGAGTAATACTATTCCAGGCACCAATTCCTAATGGAACACAAATAGTTCATCAAGGATGAAACTATACCATAATCTTCGAATACACAAGAATCGCGTATGTCGGAGAGAGTCAGAAAACAACCTGGGGTATGGGTTTCTGATCTCACCTCGAAAAGATGTCAATCTTATTGAGGACACCAACTGACTACGTATGAGGAAGTGATACAAGGTATCGACTCCCTAATTATGGCAAAGTGCCATGAATCCGAAATGGATTCCATGTATATCAACCAAGTTTGGACACTAGTTGATGTACCGCAAGGCATTGTGCCTATTGGTACTATATTAGTCTTCAAGGAAGACATACATGGAAGGCAACATACCAACGTACTAAGCTAGGCTTGTAGCGAAAAGGTATCGTTATCAACATTGTGTTGATTACGATTCAACCTTTTACCTGTTGCCACGGTAAATCCATTTGGATAATGCTTGCTAATGCTGCATGTTTCATTAGTGAAATATGACAGCTTAACGAGAAAACCGCTTTCCTGAAAAGGAAACCTTTTGGAGGATGTTTACAACATCCTGACGGTTTTATCGTACAATAACTAGCAAACAAGGTTTGCAGGTTATTCGATCCATGTTTGGATTGAAGTAAGCATTAGATTCTTGGATTTATCTTTTTGATGTAATCATAATAGTTTATGATTTAATGCAAAACGAAATGATTCTTGTGTATATAAGGAGGTTAGTGGGAGCGCACTTACAGTGACTGTCCTATACAATAATGATAATATGTCATTTCTTGGAAATGATATTCTCATAAAAACTATCGGTGAAAGCTTGGCTTTCGAGAAAATTCTCTATAGAATTCTTGTGAGAAACAACTTTTATTCTAGGAATAAAGATCTACTGGGATAGATTAAGTTGTTGAAACTCTCCGAGAACTCGTACATTGAAAAATGTACGCGACCTAGTGTCTCATACACTTTGAGCATATAGAGTCACAATCAGGCCAATCCAAGTGATAGTCACTGGATTGATGTTAAGAACATACTTAGTATCTTAGAGATCTAATGATGCTGTCTTAAACTATGGAGATGGAGAACTTGAAGTGACTGTGATCACTATTGCAAGTTTCCAAACTGATTAAACGACTATAAGTCGTAAAACGGTACTATAAAGTTTGAATAACGAGACAGTGAGCTGGAAATCTTCCAAGCAAGATACTGTTACTGAATAAACAACAAATGCGAGTTATTGTTACTGCTGAGGCAGCAATAGAAGCCTTCTGGGTCGATACAAAATCTAATTAGATTAGATATAGTTCTGTTAGCAGTTGAGCTAGGCTTGAGCACAGGTAAAAAATTAATGGTCTCATCAACGATCCAGATACATACTTTGACTATTCATCTGATTCGTTCGGATCATACATCTTGGCGATGTGATGATCGTATAAATCGCATCAGACGATAATCATGCAAATCCGCTGAGGAAAGTCTTTTCCTCAGTAATTTGAGGCAACCGTACATAGTTCAGGTGTAAGACACTCGAGTGACTGGCTATAGGCCAAGTGGGAGATTGTTGGACAATTATGACCCATAGCGTCACTATTTGTACAGATCACGGTGTTGTTGTACAAATTAACTATGTGACCAATGAGATTGCACTCTTATCATTTTTGATTAGATCACCTAGATATATAAATGATAGGAGGTCCCTGTGATTTTTTCCTGGATTGAGAATGATATGAGACAATATCAATCCACGAAGGATAAATCATTAGATATCCCTAGTCAGAGCATTATCGAGATGAATGCGTAAAAGACTAGTATTACACTTGTGCGCGTTGTGAGGTCAGAACGACATAATTCTCATATATTTGGGTATAGGATACTCATGCAAGTGTAATATGAGGTTGTGTTTCACCGATGGTATGGGAAACAGCTTCGCTCTGGATAAGACCCCCTCAGAATTCCATTGGTAGTATGACTATGTGTCTATGGAAATCCGAAATCAGGGTAGGTGTATTTGGTCTTAACCTGAGACTTGCACCACTAATACTAGCGACAATCAATATACTTTGGTTGAGGTCGTCCAGGGCTTTAACAGGTTCTGTGTACGCCAATCATAGTGTGTTGAGAATCGTAGTGTGTTGGGTGTGATGTCAAAACAGAAGTGTCACTCCAGTCATATGACTTGGTCATGATTATCCGATAATAAAAAGACTAGTTGCTCGTTATCCGATATATGCTTCGTACGGGGCAGACATTGTACCAGCCCCAGGCCTTGCATGTGATCATCCGATACTGGACAAAAATACACAATACTACGTATATTACGCCTGATACAGATCCTTATATCCCTGTAAGGATATTTCCGGAGAATTGGGTAGGCATGGCGCTTTGCTAGAGGCCAACATTGTCTTGTAAATCGGTAAAACGTAGTACGAGGTACTTACGTGTTCAGATAGTCCGAGGACCGAATTTACTGCCAACATATCCGGGGATCACATGGGTTGCTTCCCAAAGATTCACCGATGACGTATGACTCGCACTTTTAATTAATCTGGGATTAATAACGTGAGAGAGAAAATTAATCTGGGATTAATTGCGGAGATATTTTACCTGGGATAAAATATCATTTAAAGAGAGGGAACGATTAATTTGGAATTAATCGATAAATTAATATATTCGATATATTAAACGAAATTAGATTTCGACGCGGAATTAAAATTAGATTTTAATTCGGGCGAACAATTAATTTAGAATTAATTCGTTAGCGACGTGAATAGTGACATCGCTAGGCGTAATCATTTAATTACGACGCAATGGAAAATTCGTTAATTTAGAATTAGCGAACCCGAGCCCGAGATTATTTGCAAGCGCATTCGCATTTCGAATTCGAATGCGGCACATCAAATCAAGCGTCAAATCGCTAGTCGCATCAAGCGTCAAATCACTTGTCACTTTGAGTGATGTGACTTGACAACTTTTGATTGATGTGATTGAGTGATGTGTGTGGTTGGCATTTGTGGGCATTAATTGCCTTGACTTTTGGAACCAAATTTTGTGTATTAGATTTGAGAAATCAAATACCAAAAATACATAACACTTTTATCTCTCTCTCTCCATTATTCTTCTTCTCTCTCACGCCCTTGGAGGGCTGAATTTCTTCTGTTTTTGGGCAGTGAACTGCCGAGTTTCATGAAGAAATAGGGAAGCCAAAGTGCGATTTTGTGGCAAAATCAAGAGTGGTAGCACACTCCGGGATCTTGCGAAGGTGATAGGGAAGTCCACCCATGAGCCAGGAATCACCACGACGAAGCTTGGAGCTTGGAAGTTGATCTCCAATGGCCGAAACCAGTGAGGGAATACAGCTCACTGCCGAACCAGTGAAGAGGCAGAATCTGAAATTTTTGTTGCCTTCGCGTCGTTCAACCGCTCGATGTAAGTATTCCGCAACTTCCTCGATTGTATTCACACATGTTCATGCTTGATTTGTGATCCTTGAGACCCTTAGAATCTCCAACACGGGGTACGCACGTATTCGGATAGTCCGATAACCAGATTTACTGCCAACATATCCAGAGATCTCATGGGTCGCTTCCCGAAGAGTCACCGATGAAGTTTGACTCGAACAGAATTAATCTGGGATTAATTATGGGAGAGAGAAAATTAATCTAAGATTAATTACGGTGAGAATTTATCTGGGATAAAATTCAACTAGAAGATAGAGAAAGATTAATTTGGAATTAATCAATTAAATAATATATTCGATATATTAAATGAAATTAGATTTCATAATGGAATTAAAATTGGATTTTAATTCGGGTGAATGAATTAATTTAGAATTAATTCGCGAGCGACTTTAATAGTAATTTTTCTAGGCATAATTATTTAATTAAATTTGATTTAATTATGTCGCAACGGAAATTCGTTAATTTGGAATTAACGAACCCGAGCCCGGAAAGTGTTTGCGGGCCCACTCGAATTTTGAATCAAAGTGGGGCCCACAAGTCACATCACATAGTCAACTTTATCTAACTTTAAGTTGATAGAAGTTGGTAGTAGTTGGTGACTTCTTTCTTACACAAGTTTGAAAGATTGAATGACATTTACCAATTATTGTATTTGGTATATGACTTTTAATTTTTTTTTTTAAAAAAAAAACAATACATTTCATCTTCTTCTCTTCTTGGCCGAAAAATACACCCATTTTTCTCTCCATTAGTGTGAAACTTGGCTTCTTGCTAACTGATTTTTGTTTCAAAAATCTCAAGTGCTAGCACAAAAAAGGGTCAACAAATGTGATAGGGAAACTACTCCCATGAGTTTGGAATTCATTCACCAAAGCTTGAAGCTCAATATACAATCAAAGAGAGGAGCTTGGAGCATTACACAAAAGAGCGAAATTTGAAATCCTACATCCTTATTGCCGATCAATGTGAGTATATTTCCGCTATATTCCTTTGAGTATTCACACATGTATTATGTTTAATTGATCCTAGGATTTGTTCTTAGAGAACCCAACAGTATATTATATATATAATGTATGAAATATTTTCTTATATTACACTGGTCACAATAGCAAGACATTTTTTTTTATAACAAAGTGCAATAAAAAAATATGATAAATATATTAGATGATACACATTAACTAAAGATGCAATAAGAATATGCATCAACTAACCCTAAGTTATTATTTATTTATTTCAGTATCAATCTTATTTACTGATATCATAGCACATGATAAAACATTAATGGTTGATATGTATTGAGATTTTAATATGGAGAGAGAATTTTATTCCCCATTCAATATTGTTTTTAAATTTTGTTTTCTATTTTCTAAATTCAAAAAACATAAAATGCGCGTTCGATAATGAATCTGTAAAATTATTTTTGAAAATCCAAAGTTCATTCTCTATTTTTAAGTTTTAACAAATAAACAAGAAATTAATAATAATAATAATAATAATAATAATAATAATAATAATAATAAATAATAAAATTATTATTATTATTATAACAATTAAATAGTAATTAACATTAACTTTATTGTTATTATGATATTATTATTTTCTTATTATATAATAATGTAATAGTAACAATAAAATGATTGATTATAAATTAATAATTTAATAATAAATTATTATTAATTTAATACAAATTATTACTTAATATTTAGTTGATAAATTTATTGTAAAAAAATATTTCTACCAAACATATTTTACTTTTTTCCATTTTCAAAATTATTATTTTGAAAATGATATTTTATATATTTTTCAATTTTATAAAAATAACATATTCATTCACTTTTTTTATTTTATAAAAACACCAATTAAAAACTTATATTTAATAGGTCATTATTATTTTGTATGAGTTTTGAGTAATAGATAGTTAGGGATGACAATTTGGATTAGGATTCGTTTATTCATTCGATCGTTTAATAAATGGGTCAATTCGATTCAATTCGTTTATTAAACAAATCGAATAAAGATTTAAGTTCATTGATTCGTTTATGATGTTAGCTACGGATTGGTGTGGTTCCTCTACGCTTAGGACACCAGAATATCGAACCATGAACGAAGAAAGGCATGCGAGAAAAGCATATTGGCTAGTGATTGTGAGGCCCCACTTCTTGACTGGAGGGGACACCAAAGACCTCTGCCCTTCCATCCTTCAAAATCGTGGTGTAACGTGTATCCCCCTGTTCCGGTCATGGAATAGATGAAATAAATCAAAAAATTGATTTTTGTTTAAGAATGAAATCTTATCCAATTCATCCTTCGGAACCATATCACATCCCAGATCTGATGAAGTTGATGGGTATTTAATAATATGATAGGAAGTCAGCTGTCAGAGCAGCTGGATCACCCTTATTTCTCCTCAATGCTTGACATTCGATATTATTCAATGCAAAATAAATATGGATTTAAAAAAATTAATTCAATTTGGCAACGAGGAAACTTCACAGAGATTATCCCATCCTTTCTTATTACTTTCTTTACTTCTTTCACACCCCAATCAAAGGAAAATGGAGGGAAAAATATGGCAACACTGGGTCAATGTATGGACCCTTTTTTGAATCATTAAGCCTTCAGAAAATCACAAAAAAATTAATAATGAAAGATATTGAGGCAGGTCCATGTTAATAGACCAATATAAATATGGTACCGCAGTTGATTAGTCAATGAAAAACCAATATAGACAGAAAAAATGATTAATACATGAAATAATGCGCACCAAAATGCCCATAATTAGAAAAGACAACATTTTTTATTTTTTTGTAGTGATAATAATTTTTTAGATGACAATGAATTTAGATGACAAGTATTTATAGAAGAAAAAAATTAATTTTGAAGAATTGGAACCGAACTAATCATTCGGTGGTTTTGAAGGTATCAAAATTAATTTTTTTCTTCTATAAATACTTGTCATCTAAATTCATTTTCACATTCTACCTTTCCAACAATTTATTCAATTTCATCTTTCCATATTCTCCTCCAACTAATTCTCAATTTCAAATATTTATTCAATTACAAATTTCTCTGTTATTGAAAAAAAATCAAGTAGAGAATATTCAAGACCAAGGAGAAATACGACTAATAAAGA
>SKCR01028179.1:0-43875 GCA_019454045.1 Zanthoxylum bungeanum
TAACTTTGAAGCTGAATTATCAGGTACAAAAACTCGGTTACCTACTGTAGTATTGGTGAGTGATCCACAGTCAATAAGGTAATTATCAACTGGATTAAACTGACAAGAGCATAAGCATACACAGCATAAAACTGACACAACCCAGATTATGAAATGAAACCCTCTATTATCCATCATCACAAAATCTTGAATTTGATTAAAATGTAAAGAGCTTGAATAGAAATTAAAACTAGGGTTTCTAATACTAAAATTCTTGATATGAATCAGAAACAGAGCTGAAATCAAGAAGAAAAAAGATGGTACCTTTGAATATAATGTGAGCTCCAACAAAGAGAGAAACTGAAAACCCTTGCTACCCTATTGGAGTTTGAAAAGGGTTTCAATACAAGTACCCTCTTAAAATTTGGAAAAATAAAAAATAAAAAATCATTACATTGCACAAATCTAGCTAAGGACAAGCTGGGTTTGTGGTAAGTGACAACTAGATTCCAAGGATTTTTATTTTATTCTATTAAACTTAATGGATGTTGTAAAAGACAAAAAAGAAAAAAGAAAAAAACAGATTCAAGTCAAAAGAACAAGATTTGTAATTTGAATATAAACCAGCTGCCAGCCAGTCTGCTAAGTAATGAATCTAATATCTCAAATGGAATAATTTAGGGTTAAAATTTAATTATATTTAAATTATTATATGATAACTATTAATTATAATTTATTTGAAAAATTAGTATAAAATTTAATTCAATTCCGAATCTAAATGCATTGTAGGGAAAGTAAAACTGTTGAAACAAAATAAATAAATAGAAAATTTATGAAGATGGTTGTTTTTATTTAGGGAAATTATCTTTAGTTCACAGGTGAAAATCCAAAATATTATTATTATTTTTTATTTTTCCACCCAATGTGGTAAGAATAAATATTTTTCCACTCGAAGTTACAAAAGTGTATCATATTTCACTTAAAAATGTACAAGAAAAAATATATGTTTGTACCTTAAAAATGTGGGAATCGATATACTTTTGAAACTCTAGATAGAAAAATAATAAAATCAAAAATATTATAATTAGGGGTGGATAAAATAATCGAATCGAATCGAACCGAAAATATCGATTCGGTTTATGTTTGAGTTAAATCGATCGTTTTGGTTCGAATTGTGAATCAGACTCGTGAACCGTTTATAAAATCGTGAACCGAACCGAATCGTGGGTTAATTGATTAAATTTTGTGGGTGAATCAATTAAAATGGAACCAAACCGATCGATTTATGGGTTACTGATTGGAACCAAACAGAAATGTTCGGTTCGATTTCAAATTTCGGTTTTCGTTCGATTTATGCAATTACAAACCTATCAGTTTTCGTTCGGTTCACTCTGAAATCGAACCGAATCAACCTCTGCCCACTTCTAATTATAATATTTTCGAATTTTTATTTCATTTGAGATCGACTTGAGATAATTTTCATTTTATTTATGTGCAGGGGTAATGGAGGTGGGTCAGATGACAAGTAACAGACAATGAAAAATATATTATAACTCCACCACCACTAAAAGTCTACAAGTACGTGGGTTTATTGATGTTGGAGTGGTGGAAATAAAGACTATTAGTGAGTTGTTGCCTTGGTTGGGTAAAATAGTAAATTTAGGGTTTTTATATTGTGGAGTCAAGTCCATGATAGAAATAATCGTGGAGCCCAGAGAGGTTGACTAATTTTATTTATTTAAATTTTATTTTTTTTGTAAGCCAATTGTTTAACTGTAGTTGATTTGATAAAATAAATTTTAAAAATTGTTTTTGTCTGTTGTGGCTCACAGCCTCCGAAAATTATATTATGTGCCGGGTGTATATGCCTTCTCTCTCACAGTATGTGGGGCCCGCCTGCTGTGAGAGAGAAGACATATACACCCGGCACATGATATACCACCTCCACATCCTCACACATAATTTGAACGGGTTTACACTTAAGGAACTTTAGGAGTTCACATATTCACATTTTGAGTCGAAAGGTAATAAAATTAAAATTTAGATTATTGAATCTAAAATGGAGCTATTGAACTTAAAATTTATATCGTCGAACTTATAACTGATATATGAATTTTAGATATTTAATATTAAAATTTAGATTTTTTTTCTCCTATTGATACGGATATCGAAAGATATCATAGACATGCCCTCACATTGGATGTGATCAAATGATGTTGGTTTTTATTTTCTATTTTATGCAACAATAATTCTCTTTTCATCGGTATACAAAGGATTTGGTGTGGGGAAATGAGTAGATCTGGTGGTGGAGACTGGATCTTAACAATGTTTATGAAGATATTTGCACAGTCTCGTATATTTATAAGTTGTCATGTATTATATTGATTGTATATTATTGTAAAAGTTTTATATACAATGTGTATTATGTTATTTCACTTATATCTAGGGATTTGTAGTCACCGACTTTGCATTAAGGCTGAGGTAGGGAGACCATGTCGGTCTCATAATTCCTCATATTCTTAAATAATTTTAGGTGTGAATATATATCTTTATAGGTCACGGGAAATTCATAGTACATATATTGTTTTATATTGTTAGGTTTATCCTAACATAGCTTCAGTCTTAAAATTTTCCTAAGTTTATATTTGAGCTGTTATGGCTGTTTAATTACATCATTATGATGTTTTTATATATGAATAAATTTCATTTTTTAAAAAAGTATAAACTAAGAACTACTCAAACTTTTTCAAAGGCATCAGGTGAAAGTTTTTGTCCAAACCTTATTAAATATATTTTTATACACATTTTTTGTAGATACTTTTAATAATTAAATTATGGACTATTGTTAAAAAAAAATACCAATATTTTTCTATCTTAAAAAAAGAAAAAGAAGACGAATTTTTAAAAATTAAAAAATAATTAAAAAATAATATATAAGATTTGAAAAAAAATGATGTTATGATGATCACATATGCATCTATTTATTTATGTATTTTTTAACAAGAAGAAAAATATTAATACAGAATCAACATAAAAAATAATGAGAGTAAAATAAGTTCAAATAAAAGTATTTTTGTGTAGACATCGATTTTCGCCCGAGGTCCACAATCGAGATTTCGTAGAGAGGGGCACTGGCGATCCTACAAAACAAAGAGGTATGGTGAGCGTGAAGGGTCTGCCCACCGGTGTGGTGGGTGCCATAGGCACTCTGACGCCCAAGTCAGCGATGATAATGAGGTGCAAAAAGTCGTAGGAAGATGAACTAGGTCAGATGTTACCTTGATCCCCGTAGACTGCCGTGAGGGCGGTAGGTAGGAGATGTTGTGAGCTTGAGTGAGAGTGTTCTAAAGATATGAGTAGGAGAGCTAGAAGTTGAATGTCCCCTCCTCCTGGAGCCTCGTTTCATATCTATACATGCTCCAGTAACGTGTGCCTTTATTGCCCTTTGATTGCTCTTCTGTTGGGTCATGGTAACGGTCGACTTCATGAGGAGCAATTACTACATTTTGCCCGTTGTAGGCTGGAACGGATGGGTTATGAATGGAGCCTGGGCGTTTTGTAGATTGGCATATGGAAGGTCCTTCGGTTATGGGTTGGGCGATGATGTTGGTGTTCAATGGATATGGTTTTTCTAAACATCTTTGGGCCCACTCAGACTTTATGAGACCTGGCTCTTTGAGGTGGCAATCCGGGCCTGGATCCTGAGTCTGGGGTGCACTCATCATTGGGCCCGAAGCAAAAGATCGAAATTGCCCTTGGACCAAATTTGGCCCGTACATTTGGGAAAAGAAAATAATCAAATTATTTGTATGAAAAACAACAATGATTAAGTAGATATTTACTACGATATAATAATTTTATAATTTTATCAACTCTTCATCATAATTAATTAATCAATTAGAAAATATTATTATTTTTTGGGATAAAATTTTAGACGACAGCCTAAACCAAAGCGAACTCTGGCCTTGTTAAATTGATGTGAAATTATTGGCCGATTAGTGTCATTAAACAACAAATCAACATGCCTCCAAACAAATCAAACCAGAAAAAATAAATCTAATATGCATAAACCCTAGAAAACCTTAAAACTTGAGAATAAGAAAAACCTTGTTACAAAGACGAAAAACCAGTAGTTCGGATCGAGAAGATTCTCTGTCCTTAAGAACTTATCAGCTTTGTTTCAGTGCTCTACGGATTTGTGGCCAATGTTCTCTCAGGATAATCTGGATTCCTCCTGTTCAAGGGACACTCCTTAACAAGATCTCGAACTTGAAATATGGTGGTACTCTCTCATAATCAAGAAGACAATATGAGACTCAAATCTTTGGATGAAAACCGGATCTCATGAAATGAACAAGATGTCTCCCTTATAAAGACATGGAATGGTGCCTTTGAGGGCACCATTTGGATTGTGGTGTAACCCTCCTAAGGGTTATACCCCTTTCATGCATCATTTGGAGACTAAAGTATGTTCTTTCAAATACTAGAGGACATGTCCCTCCTCCATCCAAACTACTAATATATGAAGAATTTACAACAGAAATTTGTTGGGATTAACTTGTGGTGTGTTACTTTCGATCATTATTTTTCACACTTGATGTAATCAACATGCTTGAGCCATTATCTAACAACTAATTTGACTTCTCTTCTAGCATCGATTGATGAGAAGATGAGAGAAATAATGATAAAATGATTCGGGTATATTTAACGTAAACTTTTAAGTGATCCAATGAAAAAATTAGAGTAAACGATGCTATCATATGTCAAGCGAGAAAGAGGAATGTCTAAGTTGACATTGACAGAAATCATAAAAAGATACATATGTTTTATGGAATTGGATGAATCAATGATTTCAGATAGAACACATGACGTCAAAAGATTCATATAATCGACTCCATTTAATTAAAAAAAAAACTTTATTTAGTTTGATTTGGTTCCTGAAACATAACTTAAAAAACATAAAAATATTCATATCAGTATGCACTTGTAGTGGGAATTGGAAGTGAGAGTAAATTCATAATTCATGTGATTAGTTTCACCAATAATAATGCAGTAGTAAATCATGAGCATAGAGTCAGTGATAAACGGTTAATATCCTTATATTTTTCGCTCATTTATTTTAATGTTTTATGGGTGATCTCGGGATTTATGAGCAAATTGATGTTTTTTTGGTGCGTTTTGCAGGTCAAAATAATATCGTGATTCAATAAAATTAATCAGAAATGAAAACGGTAAGATACATAGCAAATCGGAAAAAAAATTGAAGTCAAAACGTGTGACACGACACGTGAAGCGCATCGAGACGCGTGCATGAGCACATTGTGACCAGAGAAGTGGTCAATTTGGCACGTCACGATGATGCCCATTGAGCATTGCAACGCGCCAAAGACGAACAAATTGAGTCGCGACGCGTTTCGCACGTCGCTACACGGGAGATTTTTCCCAAATCGGTCCAGAATTCGATTTTTAAGTAGGAAACACCCCATGAACCTCCTATATAAACACAAGTACATCCCAAAAACTATTATCAAGCCTCATAACATATTTTGGAACATCCAAGAGCATAGAAGAACACCTAGAGTAAGACAAGAATGAGTGCTTCAACATGTGGTGGAGTTTGAAACGAGAGTTTTTTCTTCCAATTTCACTCTAACTTTATTTTCATACGTTTTTTACCTTGTATTAATGATTATCATGATTTTATTGAATATTATGAGTATCTAATTCATTAAATCTATTGTTGTAATGAATTACAAACATGTTTAATTAATTATTTGCATATTTGTATTCTTTTGAGATTGTTATTGATTATTTATTATTTTATGTGCTTTGATGCTTATTTTATTTTTTGGCCAACAATAGAATATTCTTGATAAATCCTTAGAAACTCGAAGGATGAAAGTTGGATTTGCCGTGAGAATAAAAAAGTGTTATTTTTTCGTTAAATAGATTTCCTTACATGATAGACATATACCTAAAGGGCATACGTAGCTAAGATTAGAACCCGACCTTACTAAATTCAGTTTAATGTAATTAATATAGACATATAGTTAATTTAATTATTCTGAATATATTTATATGACCATCGAAAGATGCTTGTGAATAGTTTAGTATTTTAGGTTAATAATTAGTAACAACAACTCAATTAATAAAAAAGTGTATGGACTCATTGTATGCATGCTTAGGTAAAGTCGCAACTCTAACTTCTTCTATCTATAGGGTTTTCAAAGTCTGTTATTTTCGTTTTATTTAATTTCAATTAAATTTCGATAAATCAACTTTCATTCCCAATAGTTTAGCTTAAGTTAAGTAGATTAGTCTTGATATTAATAAGAGAAATACTAAGTCTTTGTGAGTTTGACATTCGACTTTCTGTCATTATATTACTTGAGCGATATGTGCGCTTGTGTGATAGATTTATAAATTCGCGATCAATTAGCACATTCCAATTCGGCTTGCTTTGCTTGTTAAGCGTAATAAAGATGAGTGATGTCGTAATGAGTATGGTTTGGTGGTAAAAAAATTAGGATTTGGTTGTCAAATTCTGAATTCGAGTACATAAGGTGTATTTCTTATAAGAGATTGAGACAACCATATGTTTTACTTGCTCCGCTTAATCTCGGCTCAGATGATTTGACGGTAATATTTCCAAAAAAAAAAAAAAACGATCCTGATCTCACATCCCTCTCTCTTGGGATTGACCTTACCACACATGGGTTGAACTTAAAGCTATAGGAGACAATATATCAATTATCTAATGGATTTTGTGTTTTTATTTGATATTTGATTGAATTAATGAAAATCTTTTATGAATTTATCCTTCACCAACTGTAACAAACGAAACAATGTACTAACTAATATTGGAGATACCCTGATTTCTTTTAAAGTGATGTGGGATTTAAAAAAAAAATAAAAAAAAAATAAAAAAAAAAAAGGGAAAGAAATTATAACTGGTGGGTATGGGTATTCTAGTAGTGGCTATATTATTTGGGCACCATATGAAGTTTCTTTTGAGTTGCCCAACCTTAATTTCCACGAAAAAAACAAAAGTGTTTCAATAATTAATTAGATGTGATGTGTATATTTCTATTTCTTCCTTTTTATAGAATAAAGTATTCGGTTTATGAAAAGGTGGGTATAAAGAAATTTTTCAGCATAGCATATTAATTTATTAAAAGTAGATTTATGACAGAATTTGGATCCAGTAATTCTAAGCTTTTTCATAATTTATTTTAATAGCAATTATACGTGTCTAATTTTAACTATGTTCTATTGGCCACGTGAGGCTATTCTATTGATCTTCCTCGACAAATTCCTTAATGAAGCTGAATCGCTACTCTATTGATCTTCCTCAACAAATTTCTTAATGGAATTAAAATTTGGACATAATCTAGAAGTAATAACATTTTGGAATGAAAGTATTCTGGCATGAGAGTACTCAGTACTCCAGGATGGAAGTACTCCGGACTTTGGACTCCAAAATGAGAGTACTCCGAACTCCGAACTCCGAGATGGAAATACTCTAATCCCAAATCAATATTCCAGAGTACATGATGCCATCGCCTAAGACTGTTGAACTTTAATGCAATCCACTTAACTTGGCATGCTGATAAGTGCAATTTATACATACTTATTTCGGCATTCTTAACTTATTATTTTGTTAGGTTCCGTGCCATTTAATTTATTTTGTAGTTTCTTTTATGTTTTATTTGTAGGAAGCATTGAAACATGGATCTTGGGGCAATTTGACTTGTTTTGGGACCCTACGGAAGCATCAGAAGCACACGGGAATAGCAGAAATCAGCAAATCAGAAATTATGTCTGGCGTCGCGATGCCCACTTCTATCGTTGCGACGCCCCTTCAGTGACTCACATACATATTTTCCGCAAGTTCAGCGCCGCGACTCCATTTTCCGACGCCGTGACGTGGCGACAGTCATTGAGAATCATCAATTTTTAGGATTTTACATACACAATGACTTTAGGACTTCCCTATAAATACATAAGCACGTCCAAAACCCTAAAAGAGGAGGTTAATACATAACTCAAGACTCAAAACACATATTTTTAGAGAGATCCAAGGAGGAAGATTGAAGAACGATAAGAGGAGACGGATGCGGTGACGTCCGAAGACGAAAGGATTCGATTCAGGTTTAATCTTTTAGTTTATATCTTTAAACTCTAATGATTTTTAATATGTTCATGATATTACTTTTATTATTTTATTATTTGGTCATGAATTAACTCAATAATTCTAGAGGATGATGTAGTCAATGCTTGAATCTATGTATTATTTGCCAATTTGAGTTTTATGAAGTTATAATTCAGTTTATTTATATTCTCTTGAGTTTAATGTTTCTTGTTTGTTGGCCATAAATTGTGATGATGAATGTTTAAAATCTATTGCTCTGGAGAGAGAGATTTTGAATAGGATCTAGATAATATAACTTAGGAGATTTGCAGAGTTCGGGAGAATTTATAATCCTTTAGAAGTCGTTAACACAGAATCACAAAGCATAATGAGTTGTTAATTATTGAATTTTTATAGGGATATCGAAGTCTGTAATTAATAATCTTTTCACTATTGCTCGGGAGAGGGGGTTGAATACTTTATGATTCTTGACTTATAAATAATGATTAAATGATATGAAAAATACATAGGGGATAGCTAGATGAAATCAGACTCTAGAATCTATCTCTTCTTGGATTACCTTTATCAAACGTTTTACTATCTTGTTTCTTTAGTTTTTAGTTTTAATATTAGTTTATTCTAAATTTAGTTATTTTCTCAATAAAGTTAGGATTATCAATTATAGTACTTAGCGTGAGTTGAATACAATCTATGTGGGTTCGAAACTCTCTTACTTATCTTTACTAAAACTTGACACCGTGCACTTGTGGTACGACATAAAATATCGCAACATATGCAAACTTAGTTTAGCATGAAAACTTAGTTTAGCATGCATAGTGACAATTGTTATACCACCTAATTTTACATATCAGCATGATATATGACAGATGTTCAGCATGCATCTCACATGAGTCCATCAATGGACATGTGTTACCTCCACCTAAAATCTCGTATATAAGCCAATGAACTTGAAGAAAATAGGGTGGGTTGGAACATTCAAATATAATAAAATATTCACTAAAATATATATATAAAAAAAAGAACATAGAAATATAGAAAAGTTCTTAAAAGAAAAAGAATTATAAATTGTTTAAACAAAAAATGAGAATCACTAGAAAGGAATATTCTAACTTAAGTTTCAGAGTGTTAATCTTGCATGGAGTTTTTATTGGCCCATCAAACACATATTTTTCGGACCAGATCAGAATTAGACCTTGGAGAATTAAACCGAAAACTCATTGAGAGGTATGAAATCTTACCATACATTTTTTATCGCCTTCAACAATATTCCACATGCAGTTAAAATTTACATCTAATTTTTTATTTAATAATTATCAATCACAATTTATTAAATCCAAGTCTTTTCAATCTCAACTGTTGTTTGATATAAAAAATTAATTTTTCTTTTCTATTTTCTCAATATTATTATTTTTATAGGGAAAATATCATATTTCCACTCGAAAATTAGTTAATATTCGAAAAAACAACCAATTTGAGAAAATGTCATATGTCATTCAAAGTTATTAAAAATGGTCATTTACCATCCAAAATTTAATAACTTTTGCAGAGGTTTTATCATCTATTCTCCCGAAATTTAGTTAAATAGGGAAAACACCTAATTTTGGGTGGAAAATGTCCATTTTTAATAACTTTGGGTATACATATGTGATTTTCTCAAAACTGTATGTTCTTTCGAATGTCAACAAATTTTCAGGTGAATATATAATAATTTCCCCTTTTATTTTAAAAATCATAATTATCAAACATCATTAATAAAATTATTTTCATAAATATAATTTTTATTTCATAGTGACCAAACTTTAACAAGTTATTAAATTTTGGGTGGTAAATGTTCATTTTTAATAATTTTGGGTATACATATGTCATTTTCTTAACGCTGTATATTTTTTCGAACGTTAGCAAATTTTCGGGTGGATAGATGATAATTTCCCTTTGTTATTTTAAAAAACATAATTATCAAACATCATTAATAAAATTATTTTCAGAGATAATTTTTATTTCATATTGACCATAACTTAAACAACATGTGTGGCTTTTTAGACTACAGAATCATCTCAATACTACTAACACAAGGCTTATGGACATTTTACATCAGTAAGAAATAAGGATGGCAAGCAAATGAATTAAAATGATCCACAGTGCTACTGAGAAGCCTTGTATATGTCCTCCCTTAGAATCCTGACTCGCATCAATCGCATAGTAAATTTCCATGGCATTTAGCAATGGCCCCATTGTAGATCCATTTGCAGGAGAAATTGTCACGTTAGCTGAACCAGATACTGGAACAGGATACAGTGAAACCACATTGTGCACATTTCTATACTCACCCCATTGAGGAACGTCCACTGCATCCAATTTTTGGCTGTCTATGTAAATTTCTACCTTGATAGTTTCATTTTTCGGAAACCGATAAATGGGATCCATAAAGTAGAGCACAAAGTAAGCTTTTAATGTCCCTTGAACCGAGAAATTGACTGGTAAGTATATGGAATCTGAGACATTTTTTGCTTGGATTGCACTAGCCATTACGATCCATGGCGGGTAATCTTCTTCCAGAACAAATGAATCAGAGAAGAAGTCTCTGGTGATGTTGAGATACTCTGTCATTTCTTTTGATTTCCAAATCCGGCTGCAACACTCTGCGTGCGAATCAATAAGTTGCCTGTATCATACACACACAATGTTACAAGATGTAACCTGGGTCGTTCCTCGCTATAGACAGGCTAGGCGGTCTGTCTACAACTTCCAAATTAAAAATGGCATTAAATCCCGAGAATATCAGAGCCGCTTCTAATGTAACAATATTTGCATATAAATATAATTCACTCACTCGTAAGTTTTGTTGGCGCCGTAGTCGATTCTACTGTGGAGGTACAAAGCGGTATTGTTCTCCATTAACCTGTACATACCTTCCAGGAGAAAATCCACTACAAGTGATGAAATAAAGGGAACCTCATCATCCCTGTTACGCACTAAACACACCATTGTATCTTCTTTTTTCGTCGTGTAAATCACTTCATGGTACAGTGGCTCTTCTTGGCTCATAGAAGTGGTCACGTTTGCCCATAAATTGCCATCAATCTCCAATTTAAAACTGGGTGGCTTAGATAGTCCATCATAGTTCCCGTAAAAGAACCCGGCTCGAAATAGAAATTTGCAACCACCGCAAGATAGTGGCAACTTGTAACAGTTTTTAGTTCGATCAGGAAAAAATCTGAGAGTATTCATGATATTGAAGTTCTGGTTGGGAGTGAGGAGAAAATTTTTCCCAGTTCTTATAAACTCTTGATCAGTTAGCCATTTGGTTATGTTATCATTCATAACTGTATCATTTGATGATCCACAATCAATTTGCAACGAATAGTAGCCAATTGCTGCCATATATAAAAAGCTAAATTAGATTAGAAATTAGAGATTATGCATTTCAGAAACTAAAATTGGAAAAACAGAAAGAGTCATACAGCGAGGACTTGAAGAGCTGATGGTGAGTACTGCAGAGAGAATTAACAACACTTGCAACAATTTCCAGGGCATCATTTAGAGGGAATGGAATTCCTGAATCCTGAGGAAGGCGTTTATTGCTCAGAAGTGATCATTTTGAATATTGGATTATATATAAGAGCATGCAGCATTACACGTCCAAGATTTCTACTCGGTTGATCTGCAGAATCTTGTCATGTTCAATGATTTAACTTGGACGCAACGGCTCTGATGACATAAAAATTTCTAAATTTACATATTCTTAGAGATACCGTGTGGCCAGCCGACCTATGCATGATGTTACGTATGCTCCTATGATCTATCCCCGCATGAAAGAAGAAATTGTAGATTTTAGGAATCGCAACCGGAAATTATCTTGCAATTTCCGCTACCACATCTCATTCAATTCGCTTTGTTGTATGCATTATCAAGATGGTCAAAGCTAGAAATGAAAAACCGGCTTGTAACCAAAGGAGCCCATGTGTTTATGTTCTCATTTTTGTTTAGATTCTAAATCTCACGTAAGTTAATAGAATAATAAAAATGAGAATACGAGTATATGAGTTCTCCCTCCTTATAAATCAGTATTTAAAAACGAGTTATATCTATAAATTTGTAATAATTAGTATCAAAATACACACCGCGCGAGTATGGATTAAACGCATCATGTCAAGTATGGGATCGATATAGGTGAGATTTCTTGACCGTTGTTGTGGTCGCGAAGTGTGGTGGAATGTTAAGTTCTCATATCTCATATGGGTGTTCATAGGGTCGGGTCAACCTGCGACCAGATCCGACCCGACCCGACCGGGTTTATGAATTTTAAAATTTAATTTCGGCTCAATTTGGACCCGACCCCTCACGGTTTTAGATTAGAAAATTCAGGTCTCACCCGACCCGAACCAATGTAAATGATATTATAATTATAATATATATTTTTAATGATACGATTTTGACAAGAAACAAGTGTAGCTGAAATGGTAAAATATTTGCTTAGTCTTTAAGTGGTTCAACGTTCGAATCTCAACTTAAATAATTTTCGAAAATTTTATTTTTTAAACAAAATGCTAATGGTGAGAATTGAACTCGTGATCAGGTATATATTAATAAAATACTTTGTCATTTCAGCTACTTACCTACCTTGTCAAATTTGTATCAATAAAATATATATATTATATTTACTACATATTATGTTGACCCGATCCGACCCGCAGTTTTTTAACCCGACCCGTTGTGAACCGACCCGCGCAGGTCACCTTCTCAAATTTCAGATTTTGGGTCGAATGACCCGAATGATCCGACCCGATCGGGTCAGAAAAAATCGAAAAACCCGACCAGACCCGACCCGTTGCCAACCGACCCGCGCGGGTCACCTTCTCAAATTTCAGATTTTGGGTCGAATGACCCGAATGATCCGACCCGATCGTGTCGGAAAAAATTGAAAAACCCGACCGGACCCGACCCGTGAACACTCCTAATATCTCAGACAGGTTAAATAGAATAATAATAATGGAAATATAAGCTTATGGATTCTCTCTCTTTATAAATCAGTTTTTAAAAATGAATTATACCCATGGATGTATAATAGTTTATTCAACTTATATTAACGGGAATATAAGCTCATTGCCTTATATAGGTTTGTCTTCGATAAGGAGAGAGAGTTTATGTACTTATATTTATGTTAGGATACTAAATCTTAAATAAGTTAAATAAAATAATATAAATGAGATAATAGTAATGATACATAGTGTAATGACTCTAAACTTTTTAGTAAGGTTATTATTATCTTTTCACCTAAATATTTTTGGTCAAATTTTGAATTTTTGACTTTAGCGGTCAACTGATAAATTTTCGTTAGTTTGATTCAAATTTTTGTTTAACCAAAACCTAGGGATTTGACTGAATTTTCCAGCTCATTATAATATCTTATCCTTCCTCTCTTTCTCTCAACGTGAGGGCCATTTCTTTTTTCTTTTTTCTTTTCCTCCTCCAAACATGTGCATGAAAGAGAGAGAGATCTAGCAGTGGTGGCCGTTTTCCGTCAATCGAAGCTAGGGGAATGACAAAGTAGGTCGTGGGGAAGACTTTGGTGGCAGTGATGCCACCGGAGAGGGTATTTTTCTGCGAGATCGTGGCATGAAGAGTTTTGGCAGTTTTTGATGATTTCCCGACTAACCGGAGCACCAATGGGCGTGTGGACCCCACCAGTGGACTCAGGCCAGCAACAAGCACATTCTGGTGATGGTAGTGATGCGACGCACCGATGCATGGCTCCTTGTGCTGAACTTGTGGCAGCGCATGGAGGCCACACACTATCATGAGTGAGACAGTTTTCTGCTTTCGACATCCATGACGCGTTAGTTTGACCATTTCATGTAGTAACAGACCCGAACTATAATTTTATATAATTGTCGTGCTTTTACGTGTTTAAATTACCCTTTTTAGACTATATGAATTATATTGAGATTTGAATTTTGAGTTTTGAATTGCTATTTTCAGATTGTGGCATTGAATTTGAAGTGTGGTTATTGTAGGCCCCAGATGGGCATTTATGGTATTGAATTGCAAATTGGAAGTTGGAGATTTAAGATTTGGTGTGTTTTATATCTCAGATTTCGAGATGTCATTTTTGGGTGACCATTTGGCGATCCACGGTGAGCGGGACCCATATGCCTTCTAAGGCATGCCAGGTGGACCCGAAGAGAGTTTTATAGTTGTTAGACCGACATAATAATCTGAACGCATTGAGCATCATTGTGAGATCAGTTTTGCGTTTTGAGCATGAGGTTAAGGTATACTTATTTTGATTGCGGTTTTAGATTATATATGTGTATATATATCATTATTTTACGCCTATGAAAATAATGTGAAATGCATCTTAATATTTGCCATGTTTTATGGAAATATAGGATGGCGCGTTGGGCGGCACGACGCGATCATTATGAGTTTTATTATTTTATTTTATATACATATTTGTATGGTAGTGTAAATGTAAAATTGGATCGAACCTAGATTAGTAATAAAATTAAAATTGGATATATTAAAAATTAGTATATGTGGAGCCTAGTTGTGGCGCACATTTTGGATATTATATTGTTTCATTGCGACATTTGTTTTTGTGGAGCCCTGTTTTGGCCCACCTTATAGACCCCGGTTGAACCGTTGCGGCAACTGTTACGCGGCCCTGAGTGACGCTATTTGGACGGTGATGACGCGTCCATGGGTGAGAGTCCCGAACCTGGGCATAGTTTGTTTATTATTGTCTCGTTGTGGCATTTGATCATGTGGAGATTTTCGTGACTATGATCATGTTTGTTATGTGGCCCCGTTGTGGAACATTGATTATTCACGGCTTCTGTTTGAGGTGACTGATTATGTGGCCATATGTGGCATATTGTTTGTTTACAGCTCCAGTGTTCTGAGTCTGGTTATGCGGTCCTATGAGGCATTTCATTCACACATTTTTATTTAAATGATAAATATTGTCGATGATGCGTATTATATATATATATATATACACACACACACACACACACATAATGTGAGTACATTAATCCCTACTGAGTACCTAGTTTCGCTCACCCCTCAACTTATTATTTCAGATTTGATCTTGGAGCTTCGGAGCTTGAGGGTGCGTTCTGGGTTTTAGAGCTTTGGAGAGCGAGGAGCGGGTTTGATTCATCGATAGTGTTCGGATCGTGTTGAGTAGATTTCTTCGCTTCGTCGGTGCTAGTGCATTTCAAGAGGTATTGACTTGTATTTAAGATTATCAGCTTGTGTAGTTATTTGGGTGATGCATTGTATAGTTGGACATTTATTTGAATTTTTATTATTTATTTAATGACAGACGTGAATGTTTTTGAGATTTTTACATTTTGATCCCTTTGACTAAATCATGATTTGACTCTTTAATCGATTTAGTGTGATTTTTGTCCATTTAACTGGTATTTAAATCAACTTTATTTTGTGTATTTACCCAGTTATCACTAGCCTCGATTTAGGATTAGCAACATAATATTCCCAACAAATTATGACAAAGAAACAGCTGGATAGCATTTACGCGGTCAAAACTTGAGCAAATTTGACCTGCATCTTCCTCATCAAGTTGATTATTTTAACTAGTATTACGCTATCAACACTTGAGCAGATTTGATGTGAACTTTCTTTATCGTGTTGAATTTTTTAACTTGGACGGGACGGCTATGGCAACATAAAATATTTCGGACAGAGACAAGGACAGTAACTCATGTACAAAACATGGTATTGGTTTTTGAACTGGATCTATAATCAGATTCGAATCTTAATACGTATTTTTATTAGATCTAACATATTTTGTTTACATTTTTGTTAGAGTTGTCAAAGTGGGTTCAAATCAATTTCATCCACAACATTTCATTTTCTTTAGTTAGAGCAATTTATGACTGATTTTCGATTATTCAAAAATAATAGGGGACTAGTCAGAAATTAATTATAAAGAGTAAAAGAAGATTGGTATTTTATAAATAGGGCGATTTTAGAGAAGAAGACAAACGAGGAAAAGAAGATTGGTCTCTTAAAAAATTGGGAGATTATTAAAAGATTAAAAATTAATTGCTGATTAATCGATCAAAAATATGTGATTTTTAGCGGCCAACTAAATCAGCGATATTTTATCAAATTACATAATCCGCTAATTATTGTTACTAAGCAATGGTAATCTGATATTTTTGCTCAGCTAATTTTCCACCGCATATGCATGTATATCAATAGATGATTAAAATTTAATTACTTAAATTCTTGGACGTTCCTTTTTTATTACCCAACCTTAATTTCCACGAAAAAAACTGTTTCAATAATTGATAGATGCCATGTCTTATCTTTCTTTTTCTTTTTCTTTTTTTTTTTTTGTTTGGATTATGGCAAGGTAGGTATAAAAAGAGTTTTTCGGCGGCATAGCATATCTTATTATTTTTTTTCATTCATTATATATATAGGGCCGCAAATAAATTGAACCGTTCATATAGGATCGTCTTTCTCAGATGAGGATGAATAAAATATAAATGAGATTGGTACCGCTAATACCTCCCTTACAATTATGGACATGACTGGAAACAATCATTGATGTTTTTGCCACAATTCAAGGATAAGAAAACTGCTCACCTATAAAAACACTTTTGGGAAACTTAAAATTTATTATTATATATGCATTGAAATCTGAATTAGCACTGGTGGTATTGGTAGACTTTGAATTTTTATTTTGCTGCATTAACCAACTTCTACCTGCATGAAGCTTAGATTGTTCAGTTGGTGTACTCATGAGTTGTGTAGTATTATCTATTTGAATATTATATATACTTATATAATCATTGTATAATCAAGTAAAATTCTCCTAACATTATCTACAATTGAAGAAAGACAGATTTATCACTTAATAAAGCATAATAATTTTATAAAATATTTTCCAGATCTTTTATTTTAAACCTTGGATCAAAAACAAAAATAATAAGATAAAGTAATGTTATTTATCTGTAATAATTAAGTCATTTTTCTCATTGATGCAACACATTCCTTTATTACTACCGAAGAATCATCAAAATCTATGTTAAGATCATCAAAAATATTGTTAAGATCATCAAAATCAAAGTCATCGTTGTTATTATTAGGATGAGATAATACCTCAACAATGTCAACACTTGTAAGGAGAAAAATATTTGAAGTCAAATAATAGACATCACTAAAATATTTGTAATATCATTAAAAACTTTTAAAATATTTAAAAAAATTAACAGACTTCCCAATGACTATGATATAAAACGACATTATATTGGTAGTGAGTAATAAATGAACATAATAAATCATTATATTCAAAACTTTCATTTGGTAAAAATTAGAATTCAAATGAGTTGGAACATCACGACCGAATTTTTTCAGCCTAATATCGTTTTGCTTACAAAAATTACACAATTCTTTTCTAATTTTAGAATACGACCAAATTAAGTTAATTACTTTTTTAACAGTTGTAATATGAGAGTTTAAAGATTTCAAATCATCATATACACATAAATTCAAATATGACATGCACCTCGAACATGAAAAAATTAATCTCTCAAATTTGGTTGGCATTTCGCTTTAAGTTCACTAATTGATACAATATTATTCGATGCATTACCAAATATTACATAAATATTATGTACAATATGTGATTCATCAAAAAGATGAAATACAATAATTATTTTTTGAATAAATCATGAATCATCAATATAATGACAAGTCAGACTCATGTATGAATGTGACTGTCAATGGTCACTTCATATATCACTACAAATAGAAACATGACCTTTAAATTTACAAATAATTCCTTTAAATGATTTTGACCTTTTACATATTTTTCCATATAGTAGGATTCAATTTTTTTTTTTTTTTTTGTATTAAATTAGAAAAGACCATTTTTCACCAAAAGTAAATGCTAAATGTTTCATGGTAATAAATTTAGTTAGATTATATTTCCATTGAAATTCATTATATTAAAAAATAATTTAGTAGGATAAGAAGAACCTGAACCAGAAGCAGAAAATTGAGTCATTTGTGTTTGTGTTGTATTAATCTAAAACTCATCTTTATGAGTACTGGTCATGTGACCAGTCATAATTCTATACCCACCGACGTGTTTGTAAATTTTTCCATTATAATTATAGATATTATTCTTCTCACCAGTGACATCATTCACAACCAGAGTGAAATATTTTGTCAATATTTCAAAACCTCGATTTCTCACTTGAATACGTGAAGTCGTTTCTGTATGGGTTTTTAGGGGCTGAATCCGATAACGCAGCGGAAGCGGTGGAAAATCAGATTTTCCGATTTCAAAACTTTTTCTCGGATTAATTAAATAAATACATTTATTTAATATTCCAATAATCAAATTATGAAATAAAATTCAATAAATCATATTTAAGTGAATTTACCAAATTACCCTTACTTTTGTATTTTGTCCATTTTAGTCCGAAATTGATCAAATCAATTTTGAATGATTCTAAATCATTTCTAAGATGAACTTAGCATGTTCAAAACATCAAAACACCCAAACACAAAAATCCCTAAATTCTAAGTCCAAGGCCGAGAGCCTCCAATGGTAGGCAATTTGTGCATTTTGTCATTTCATGATTCAAAACACATCCAAATGTAATCCAATCAACATGAAACTTTATATGCATCATATACACATACAAATACACAACATATATGAAAAGCCCCAAATTTGGAATTAGTTATGAACCCTAATTTTTCAATTTCACAAATTGGACAATTAGACCAAATACATTAAATCAATTACTTCAATCATCATTCTTACATCCAATCCAAGTCTCAACACAATGAACAACTCAAGATAAAATCTAGGTCATCTAAGAGTGGTTCAACAACTCTAGATTAGCAACATGATTTCCAAAACCTTAAAAGAAAGCTTACAACTACAATAGTCACAACATTCCTTCACAATACATGCTCAACACTTTCAATAAAAAATTTTCATCATAAAAAAACACAAGAAATAAAGAAAAGATAACTTAAGAACATCACAAGATGTTGCCTAGATCCTAAGGAACAATTTCCTTTTCTAATAGTAAGTTTGAAAACCTTAATAAATCCAAGCTTTTCTTTTGGTTTTTTCCTTTCTCCTTCACTTGTTTCCTTGGTTTCTTTCAATGGAGTTTTATGAAAAGTGTATTAGGTTAACCAAATGAAAATAAAATGAAAACAATATATACTTGTGCATTTTGGCCTTGGCCGAAAATTCAAGTAATGTATATACCAAATTTTTCATTTCAATTTCATTTCAAAATCATTTAATCAACTTGACAATATCTAAAACACTTTATGGATATTTATTTATGTCAACAATGGAAACTAATATCATTTACTTAAAATATCCTAATGTAAGATATTTATATTTTAATTAATTTAATCATTTAACAATTAAATAATTAATTAATTAATCAAATACAAATATATTAAATATATGTATAATATTTACATTAAATATTAAAAATATATATTCATTAGGATATAAGTCAAATTACTCATTTTGACTATTAATTAATGTGTATTTAAATTAATCAAATATTAAATGTAAATACCCAATAATTAGGCAAATGACTATCTAGTCCCTTTAGCATGTATTTTGCGTTTAACCTTTAAACGACTTTATAAATAATCAATATTATTTATTAATGTTGCTCTAGTGCTCTACGAGTATGTTTCATTATTGAGACTCTCTAGATTCAGGTATATTCGTCACGAACTCTAATTTCGTGTCCATAATATATCCACCCGTAGATTATGACGATCACGGATAATCTCTGATAAGTGTGGTTTATACCCACTTATTATAGTATTCTCAGCTTATTATTTTGTTATATTTCGAGATATTTAATATTATTTATAGTTTATTTCATGTTTTATTTGTAGGAGCATTAATACATGGATCTGGGAATAATTACACGTGTTTTGGGAACTTTCGGGAACACAGGACGACCACGGGAGCATTGACAAATCATCAGGAGCCATTGCGCTAGTAGCAGTGATAACGCTCATACATTCTCCCGAGAGAAGATGGCGCCACGGCGCCAATAATCCTTCACAATTAGGCGCCATGGCTCCTGAATTAAATGAAAGAAACAAACTGGCGCCACGACGCCAGTTAGTGTGAAGAGAATAGGCGCCATGGCGCCAGTAGAAATTGAAAAAAGGTAGCGCCGCGGCGCCTTCCCAATATGCAACCCTCATACATTTTCCCGGAAGTTCAGCGCCGCGGTGCCCACTTACAAAAGCTGCAATGATCCGGAAGAAAACCTACACGTTCCAGGATTCGATTATTAGGGTTTTCAATAATCCTAATGCCACCCAAAGACTCCCAGACTCAACTATAAATATAACATTACATCCAACACTCAATGAGGCTAATACAGAGCACAAAACACATAAATAAATATTTTAGAGATCCAAGGAGAGGATTGAAGAGCGACAAGAAGAGAAAAAGGCTGTAATATCCGGAGAGGAAGAGATTCATTCGGGTTTTATCTTCTTATTTCTTTCTTAAAACTCTAATGATTTCCATTAAATTCGTGGCTTGATTATTTATTGTTTTATCTTTTGTCATGAATTTACTCCTTAATTTTGGAGAACGATTGTAATTGATGCTTGAACCTTGTATTTTGTTTATCAGTTTTGTAATGAAGTTGTAGGCATTGCATTTTCACATGTGAAACCCGATGAGGAGTCTTATTTGGAGACAACTACCTTTTGAGTCACGGATGCCGCGGGGAAACGGATATCGGAAGGGGAAATTCAGAATAAGCAAGCTCACTGTCTTCGTTGGTGCTGCGTTCGTTACTTCGTTCGAACGGGAAACAGATTGCGGGCGTTCGTTGTAGCGTTCGAGGAGCGTTCGAACGGTGTCGGTAATTCTGGTTTTGCTGCTAGCCTCACACCCAGCCCATTTAGCTCCCCAAAGCCCATAAAAAACATCCAAATTAAATAATTAAATATTAAATTTAATGTTAAACATTAAATAAACATTTAAATCATTTACCAATAAAATAAACAATTACCAACTTAAACTAAAATCATGCCTAAAATAAACAAATCACACACTAAATCAAAATATAACCATGCCTAATTAAAATCAATCAACCAATTATATTCCCAATCTAATAAGATTATTCCAAAACTTAAAAATTGTATTCCTAAACCAAGCCAATCAAATATTCAACCTTCCCTATCTAGCCAAGATTTGTCCCCCCTCAATCTTTGACTTCCCTTAACCAAACCAAATCAAATCCTTTGACTTCCCTAACCAACCAAATCAAATCCCTTTCCTTGTCAAGCCCAACCCTTTGCCTATAAAAAGAACCCTTCACCAACCTTCTCAACTTAGCTACTTGCTAGTCCCTAACTCATACACAATACACATAAAAAATTACAGGAAGAAGACACCCAAAAAACAGTAAGCAAAAGATAAAGAGGAAACGGCAGCAAAACCACAAGGAAACAATAGCAAAAGACGGAGAACGACGACTCAAAATAGTAAGACAACGAACGAGAACAGTGAACCAGTGAACCGGGAGAGTTGCGGAGCATCCACCCTTCCGACGATCGTGTACCGTACATCCGAGAGGTGATTTAAAAGGTTAGACCTGAGGGTACCTTTTCATTTGTTTATATTCGTTTTTTATTATTATTGAATTCTATTCGCATGATGAGAGTCGTTATGGATGCATGTGTGGGTCTTTCAGTAGATAAATATGCATGAATTATGAGAATGTATATGTTGTGGGTATTGGATGAATGAGAGATGTGTCAACTCTCGCGGTATATCAGATGGAAACCCGGACATAAATTTCATAGCCGATTCCGAATGGATGGTAATATGATCTGTACTCGGGCCACAACTCCACGTACCGCTTGGGTAAACGGCACCATCTTTCTTTTGTTTTGTGTTGCTTCTGTTTATTTAGTTTTCTTATTTGAATTCAATATGTTGTTTATTTATGCATGATTCAATCAAGCGCATGGCTTAGTGAGTTAGTCCAAAGGTCCTCCATTTGGGAGACAAAGAGCCGAAAAGGCCACCTTTGTGACACTACTTCGCCGCGCCGGTTGATGTGTGTTCGGTTGGATGCATGATACTTCAATCGGGCATACTTGGTTGATATGATTGGTTCTATTTTTGTATGATGTGATGTGACGCGCATGGGCTTAGTATGATGGTCTAAAGGTCCTCTCTTTGAGAGATCAAGAGCCCCCAAAAGGCCACCTTTACGGCAGTACTTCGCCGCGCCCCTTTATTTTGTTGTCTATTGCGTCTCATTTCATGCATCAGGTCTATTCCCGTTCGAACGCGTTTACGAACGCACTCGAACGCGCATGCATTTTTGCCTTATCATGCATCAGGTCTCATTTCCGGTTCGAACGCATTTACGAACGCCATACGAACGTGAGCATTCTGTTTCATCTCCGTTCGAACGCGTTATCAAACGCCATACAAACGCGAGCATTCTGTTTCATTTCCGTTCGAACGCGTTTACGAACGCTACTCGAACGTGAGCATTCTGCTTCATTTCCGTTCGAACGCGTTTACGAACGCTACACGAACGCGCACACACTGAACTGAGTCTGTCTTATCATATTCATGCATAATTGCCTCTCGGTTGATCTTTCTTGTGTTATATAGCCAACTGTATTATTTGTATTCAAGCATGATTATGTTGTTCTTAGTTTTCCATATCAAGATTGAAATATGTTCATGAGATTGCCATGTGATGTTGCATGTTATGATAAACTTGTCGATGTATGCATATGAATTAGAAGCATGATATTTTGGAAATGAATGTTATTTAAGCCTGGTTAAATTATTATATAAATCCTTTCATTACAAGTGACATAAGTAAGGGACCATTCTGAACCCAATGGTTTGAGGTCTTCCCTTGCGAGGGGTGAATGCGGCCTTAAATCTTTGTCCCGGTTCACACCGGGTGGCGACTCTATGTTATTTAATCCTTCCCAATCTAGGCCGCGAGCCTAGGAACGGCGTCGCCCAGGTCATGTGTCCCACAGTCTGGCGACTCCACTGGGGATAGAGAATTGGCCCCGAAATATTGACTTGTGATGTTTGGATTTATGTTTAATTGACTGTCGTGTCTATAGTGGATAAAGTAAGGGTTTAATCAAGGGCACTTTGAGGCTAGGTAATGGTTTGGTGTCTTCCTTCACTCACTACCTTTCTAGAAGGAAAAGCTGTGAGGACACCTATATGGCCATCTACTCGTGCCTTTGTGATGGACTAATTTGGAGGACTCGTTGTTTATTCCTGACAACAAGCGATAAGAGCCTAAGAGGCTTGGGTATTTAAGTGAGTCTCGCTCCACCTTCCCTCTGGGGGATCTACAACGGGAAATCCATTTGACAGTCCGTCACACACCATAGCTCATTGGCACGTACCTTAGTGTATAAAAAAGGGTGCGCTCACTTGGTCGCTCGAACCCTTGAGTGGGGAGACCTAGTTGTGGGCCATCCTTCGCCGGTGAGAGCCTTTGTCTATACTCTTACTAACCCACCTATAGACCGGGTTGGCTAAAGTAGCAATTATTTCCTTGAGTATGTGCTTGTGGACCATCCTCATTTGGATGCAGTTGGACTATTGTCAGAAATGCGGGCTTGCTGGGCCATTTAAACTGGGGCAAGTTCGCACCTTATGACTATTAGGCCAAAAGCTTCTGAAATGTTGATGGGCCACTTGTAAAATTATTATGTCATGTTTGCATCATCTTGTTTGTGTTTGGGAACATCGTCGTTTGGATCCGTTTGGACCATGTGTCATGAGATATGGGCTTGTTGGGCCATTTGAACTGGGACAAGAACGTATCTCATGACTATTGGGCCAAAAGGCTTCTAAATAACAATGGGCCATTTTATGATTGTGTTCGGAATTTTATCATTTGGATTTAGTTGGGCTCTTTGCCATAAGACATGAACTCGTTAGGCCATTTAAACTGGGACGGGTTCACTCTTATGACAGTTAGCCCGAAAGATTCTAAAATGATAACAGGTCGATTTGTGTGAAAATTTTAATTGATTTAGTATGTTATACACATCTCATGCACCTCATGCATACATACATCATGTTAACCCTTGTATTCTGAAAGCCATCATAGATACATGTTGGTTAGGGAAGAGGACAGATTTGTCAAAAGACCAAGCAGCCACCAGGAGTACCGGCAAAAGACATCACCCAACGGGATAGGAAACCCAATCATGCATGCATGCATACACGTAACATATTTGCATCCTTTTTTGTGTTTGTTCCATTTTGTAATAACAGGTTTCAAAAAGAAAAAAAAAGAGAAGAAAGCGTCAAAAGACAAAACCAATCAGGAACATCGACAATACAGTATCAGTCTGGGGGCGAGGCCCATGTCAGTAGCAGTTGGGGCCGAGACCCACTTCAGCATCAGTTTTGGGGGCGAGGCCCATATCAGTATCAATCTGGGGGCGAGGCCCATATCAGTATCAGTCTGGGGGCGAGGCCCATATCAGTATCAGTCTGGGGGCGAGGCCCATATCAGTATCAGCCTTGGGGCGAGGCCCATATCAGCATCAGTCTGGGGGGGAGGCCCATATCAGTATCAGTCTTGGGGCGAGGCCCACATCAGCAGAATTTTGGAATGAATCCAGGGAATGAATCCCAGGGTCGAGGCCCACATCAGCAGAATTTTGGAATGAATCCCAGGGTCGAGGCCCACATCAGCAGAATTTTGGAATGAATCCAGGGAATGAATCCCAGGGTCGAGGACCACATCAGCAAAATTTTGGAATGAATCCCAGGGCCGAGGCCCGCATCAGCAGAATTTTGGGATGAATCCCGAGGGTCGAGGCCCACATCAGCATCAATCCGGGGGCGGGCCCATGTCAGTAGCAGTTGGGGCCGAGGCCCACTTCAGCAATCAGTTTTGGGTGATGAGTCCCAGGGTCGAGGCCCACATCAAACACAGTTCGGGATGAATCCCGAAGGTCGAGGCCCACATCAGCATCAATCTGGGGGCGAGGCCCATGTCAGTAGCAGTTGGGGCCGAGGCCTTCAACATCAGTTTTGGGGATGAATCCCCAAGGTCGAGGCCCACATCAAACACAGTTTGGGAATGAGTCCCAGGGTCGAGGCCCATATTACATCAGATCAGTTCTGCCGAGAATGGCACTCCGAGAATGGAGATATAGTCCGGGAATGGGCAGTTCAAGAATGAACAAGTCGGAAATGACACTCCGAGAATGGAGATATAGTCCGGGAATGGGCAGTTCAAGAATGAACAAGTCGGAAATGACACTCCGAGAATGGAGATATAGTCCGGGAATGGGCAGTTCAAGAATGAACAAGTCGGAAATGACACTCCGAGAATGGAGATATAGTCCAGGAATGGGCAGTTCAAGAATGAACAAGTCGGAAATGACACTCCGAGAATGGAGCAGAGTTCAAGAATGAACAAGCCGGGAATGGCACTCCAAGAATGGAAGCACGGTTCGGAAATGGACCACTCTCATATCAGTAACGGTTCGGAAATGGACCACTCTCTTATCAGCAATGGTTCAGAAATGGACCACTCTCATATCAGGCATGGTTCGGAAATGGACTATCTCTCATCAGCAACGGTTCGGAAATGGACCATCATCTCATCACTTGCCGAAAATGGCACTCCGAAAATGGAGCACGGTTCGAAATGGACCATCATCTCATCACTCGCCGAAAATGGCACTCCGAAAATGGAGCACGGTTCGAAATGGACCATCATCGCAACAGTTCGGGAACAAAGCCCAGAGGAAGAAAGCCTCATATCAGTATAAGTTTGAGAACAAAGCTCAAGAGGAAGAAAGCCTCATGTCAGTATAGTTTGAGAACAAAGCTCAAGAGGAAGAAAGCCTCATGTCAGTATAGTTTGAGAACAAAGCTCAAGAGGAAGAAAGCCTCATATCAGTATAGTTTGAGAACAAAGCTCAAGAGGAAGAAAGCCTCATATCAGTATAGTTTGAGAACAAAGCTCAAGGGGAAGAAAGCCTCATGTCAGTACAGTTTGAGAACAAAGCTCAAGAGGAAGAAAGCCTCATATCAGTATAGTTTGAGAACAAAGCTCAAGGGGAAGAAAGCCTAATATCAGTATAGTTTGAGAACAAAACTCAAGGGGAAGAAAGCCTCATGTCAGTACAGTTCGGGAATAAAGCTCGGGAGGAATAAAGCCTCATCTCAACACAGTTCGAGAATGAACAAGCCGGGAATGGCAATCCAAGAATGGAGCAGAGTTCAAGAATGAACAAGCCGGGAATGGCACTCCAAGAATGGAAGCACGGTTCGGGAATGGACCAACTTACAGTAACAGTTCGGGAATGGACACAGTTCGGGAATGGACCACATCACAACACGGTTCGGGAATGAACCAGGGGTCGCAGCACCTCACCACCCAAATCAACTCAACACATGGTAAGTCAAGTGGCAGCTGGCGAGCCATGTAAGTAGAAATGCATTGCATAACTTTGATAGGATTGTCACTGTTGCACATTACACAAGTCCCATCAAAGTGGGGGCGACTGTAGGCATTGCATTTTCACATGTGAAACCCGATGAGGAGTCTTATTTGGAGACAACTACCTTTTGAGTCACGGATGTCGCGGGGAAACGGATATCGGAAGGGGAAATTCAGAATAAGCAAGCTCACTATCTTCGTTGGTGCTGCGTTCGTTACTTCGTTCGAACGGGAAACAGATTGCGGGCGTTCGTGTGTAGCGTTCGAGGGAGCGTTCGAACGGTGTGTCGGTAATTCTGGTTTTGCTGCTAGCCTCACACCCAGCCCATTTAGCTCCCCAAAGCCCATAAAACACATCCCAAATTAAATAATTAAATATTAAATTTAATGTTAAACATAAATAAAACATTTAAATCATTTACCAAAAAAAAAAACAATTACCAACTTAAACTAAAATCATGCCTAAAATAAACAAATCACACACTAAATCAAAATATAATCATGCCTAATTAAAATCAATCAACCAATTATATTCCCAATCTAATAAGATTATTCCCAAACTTAAAATATTGTATTCCTAAACCAAGCCAATCAAATATTCAACCTTCCCTATCTAGCCAAGATTTGTCCCCCCTCAATCTTTGACTTCCCTTAACCAAACCAAATCAAATCCTTTGACTTCCCTTAACCAAACCAAATCAAATCCCTTTCCTTGTCAAGCCCAACCCTTTGCCTATAAAAAGAACCCTTCACCAACCTTCTCAACTTTAGCTACTTGCTAGTCCCTAACTCATACACAATACACATAAAAAATTACAGGAAGAAGACACCCAAAAACAGTAAGCAAAAGATAAAGAGGAAACGGCAGCAAAACCACAAGGAAACAATAGCAAAAGACGGAGAACGACGACTCAAAACAGTAAGACAACGAACGAGAACAGTGAACCAGTGAACCGGGAGAGTTGCGGAGCATCCACCCTTCCGACGATCGTGTACCGTACATCCGAGAGGTGATTTAAAAGGTTAGACCTGAGGGTACCTTTTCATTTGTTTATATTCGTTTTTTTATTATTATTGAATTCTATTCGCATGAGAGTCGTTTATGGATGCATGTTGTGGTCTTTCAGTAGATAAATATGCATGAATTATGAGATGTAATATGTTGTGGGTATTGGATGAATGAGAGATGTGTCAACTCTCGCGGTATATCAGATGGAAACCCGGACATAAATTTCATAGCCGATTCCGAATGGATGGTAATATGATCTGTACTCGGGCCACAACTCCACGTACCGCTTGGGTAAACGGCACCATCTTTCTTTTGTTTTGTGTTGCTTCTGTTTATTTAGTTTTCTTTATTTGAATTCAATATGTTGTTTATTTATGCATGATTCAATCAAGCGCATGGGCTTAGTGAGTTAGTCCAAAGGTCCTCCATTTGGGAGACAAAGAGCCGAAAAGGCCACCTTTGTGACACTACTTCGCCGCGCCGGTTGATGTGTGTTCGGTTGGATGCATGATACTTTCAATCGGGCATACTTGGTTGATATGATTGGTTCTATTTTTGTATGATGTGATGTGACGCGCATGGGCTTAGTATGATGGTCTAAAGGTCCTCTCTTTGAGAGATCAAGAGCCCCCAAAAGGCCACCTTTACGGCAGTACTTCGCCGCGCCCCTTTATTTTGTTGTCTATTGCGTCTCATTTCATGCATCAGGTCTATTCCTGTTCGAACGCGTTTACGAACGCAACTCGAACGCGCATGCATTTTTGCCTTATCATGCATCAGGTCTCATTTCCGGTCGAACGCGTTTACGAACGCCATACGAACGTGAGCATTCTGTTTCATCTCCGTTCGAACGCGTTATCAAACGCCATACGAACGCGAGCATTCTGTTTCATTTCCGTTCGAACGCGTTTACGAACGCTACTCGAACGTGAGCATTCTGCTTCATTTCCGTTCGAACGCGTTTACGAACGCTACACGAACGCGCACACACTGAACTGAGTCTGTCTTATCATATTCATGCATAATTGCCTCTCGGTTGATCTTTCTTGTGTTATATAGCCAACTGTATTATTTGTATTCAAGCATGATTATGTTGTTCTTAGTTTTCCATATCATAAGATTGAAATATGTTCATGAGATTGCCATGTGATGTTGCATGTTATGATAAACTTGTCGATGTATGCATATGAATTTAGAAGCATGATATTTTTGGAAATGAATGTTATTTAAGCCTGGTTAAATTATTATATAAATCCTTTCATTACAAGTGACATAAGTAAGGGACCATTCCGAACCCAACGGTTTGAGGTCTTCCCTTGCGAGGGGTGAGTGCGGCCTTAAATCTTTGTCCCGGTTCACACCGGGTGGCGACTCCATGTTATTTAATCCTTCCCAATCTAGGCCGCGAGCCTAGGAACGGCGTCGCCCAGGTCATGTGTCCCACAGAAGTTTTATTAATTATTTATATTCTTTTGAGTTTAATGCTTCTTGATTGCTGGCCACAATTTGAGATGATGAATGTTTAGAATCTATCACTCGAGAGAGGGGATTTTGAATAGATCTAGAGAATATAACCTAGGATTTTATAGAGTTCGAGAGAATCTGTAGTCCTTTGAAGTCGTTAAAATAGAATCACAAATCGTAATGAGTTGTTAACTATTGGATTTTTATAGAGATATCGAAGTCTATAGTTGATGATATTTTCACTCGGCACTCGAGAGAGGGAGTGAATATTTTAGGAGTCTTGACTTATAAATAATATAACTGAACAAAGATTAATTGACATAACAAATACATAGGTGACAGCTAGGTGAAATCAGGATCCAGAGTCTTTATCGTATTAGTTCCTCCTATTTTATTATTTGTATATTTATCTATTAAAAATCTTTATTATTTGTTGTCTAAATAAAGTTAGGATTATCAATTGTAGTACTTAGTGCGAGTTAACGCAATCCCTGTGGGTTCGACACTCTAAACTCATTTATACTAAAACTTGACACCGTACACTTGCGGTACGATATAAAATATCACACCAAGTTTTTGGCGCCGTTGCCGGGGATTGTTTGTTTAATTCACATTAATACTACTATCAAGTAATTTTAGCTTTAATTTAGATTTTTATTTTGTATTTAATTTTTACTTTATTTTCTTATTTTTGTCTTCGATTTTATTTTTATTTTTTATTTTATTTTTATTTTTTTTTATTTCTATTTTGTTTACTGATTTTTATTTTTCTTTTGGTGCTTCAGTGAATGCGAAAAGCCACAAGTCTCAACTCGCTCCTGTTTGATCCTGAAATAGAAAGAACAGCGATGAGACTAAGAAAAGAAAGGAAAATCGAAAAAGAAGCAATGGCAGCTGAAAACATAGAGAACAACCCACGCCATGTGGCAATCAGAGATCACTTCAAACCAATCCTTGATGATATATGCTCTGGGATTGCCCATCCACCAATCAACGCCAACAGTTTTGAGTTAAAACCTGCATTGATCAACATGGTACAAAGGAATCAGTTTGGGGGTTCAACTGTAGAGGATCCCAACTTGCACTTAAGGATGTTCCTGGAGATCGCAGATACCATAAAAGTAAATGGCGTGAGTAAAGAGGCTATCAGGCTACGCTTATTTTCATTCTCTTTACGGGATAAAGCGTGGGATTGGCTGCAATCAATACAGACAGGGAGTGTCATGACATGGCAGGATATGGCCACAAAATTTCTTGAGAGATTCTTTCCACCAGCTAAATCAGCTCAACTGAGGGCAGAAATCAGTGTATTTAAGCAGCTGGAAACTGAGACTTTGTATGAAGCATGAGAGCGCTTTAAGGATTTACTACGAAGATGCCCACATCATGATTATGCAGATTGGGTCCAGATTCAGTTGTTCTATAATGGGTTAAATGGTCCGAATAGGACTGTGGTTGATGCAGCAGCTGGGGGAGCTCTATTCAGGAAATCAGCTGAGGAAGCGCACAATTTATTGGAAGAAATGGCCATTAACCATTATCAATGGCCAAATGAACGCGCTACTGTAACCAAAGTGGCTGGGATTTATGAAGTAGACCCTCTTGTGGCACTTACAGCTCAGATTTCCACCTTGGCCACTCAAGTAGCAGCCCTGACAAAACCACGAGTATCATCTATTGAATCAGCGGCAGCTACAAATATGCAGTTAGTGGAAGGAAACCCGAACATTGAACAAGTCCAATATGTGAACAATCGGAACTTCAAAAGCTATAGAGGAAATCTTATGCCTAACCGTTATCATCCAAACCTGTCATATGCTAATACAGAGAATACCTTGCAACCTTCTTCTGGTTTTGACTATAAAAAGGATGAGCAGAAATCTTCCTTAGAAGATTTTGTGAGCACGTTTGCTGCTAGTACTTCAGCGAGATTTGAGAAGACTGAGTCAAGGCTAAAAAATATTGAGATACACATGGAAAATATAGAGGCTACAATGAAGTCTTTAGAAACACAGATTGGGCAGATTGCATCCTCCATAACCAAGCAGCAGTAGGGGTATTTGGATCAAATTGCCACAACTGCCAAGCTATATTTTTCATGTCAAAGCAGTCAGTGGATACAAAAGAAGAAGCTACCATGACCACCATTTGAGTGGTTGCGTCTGGCTGAAGACGTTAAACTTAGCGCTAGCGGGGAGGCAACCCTTGCATTTCTTTTATTATTATTTTCTTTACTTTTTATTTTATTTTATTTTATTTTATTGTGTGCTATTTATTTATTTGCATGTTATTTATGCAGGTAGCACGAGACACACAACGCCCGCGCAACCAAATTCTAACCAGCAAGAGTCTGATCAACTCCATGCACGGTAGTGTTGTTCCTCACTCTTGCTCTTGATATTTATCTTACATTGAGGACAATGCAAATTTTAAGTTTGGGGGTGTGTGTATGTTGTTTACTTGCTATTTAGTTGTTTAAATTTTTTTGAAAAAAAAAAAAAAAAAATTTTGTTTTAGTCTTTGATAGTAAAGCATAAATCTTGTGATAATATTGTTTGTTTATGAGTGAAATTTTAGAAACGATAAGTGCCTAATTTACTTTTATCTGATGCCTTGAATAATTGATCTATGTTAGACTCGTAAGCACTTAAAAATAGGTTCTTAGCAATAAAACTTAAGTAGTTGACAATGTGCTAGTTGACGAAATTGCATGTCGATGAATGACCGTTTGCTTAGATATCTATCTTGATTTGCTAGTGTTATGAAGTATGGTATAGCTAAAAGAAAAATGTCTCTAAAGAAAGAAAATAAACCACCTATAACCGATAAGCGTGAAGCTACCCATGGGCGAGTATTAGGACCACCATGAGGAGAAATGCTACCTTAAAGGGTAGGTGAGTTGAAAAAAAAAAGTGCAAAAATGAGAAAAGAAAAAAGAGACAAGAAAATAAAAGAAAAATCATACCATACCGAACACAAAATAAAACAATTATAGAGCATAATTGAGATATCTAGGTTGGTTTGACCCATCGATTCTAATTTTTAAACAAAATCATTGAGTTAGCTTACTTAAGATCAAAGATGTGAATGAACCTTTACACACACACACCGTGAGTCTAGTTTAGATAATTTATTCGAGAATTTGGATTCGAGTTGCAATTGCGTACTTTGAAGATTCTTTGATTTCATTTATAAGCTTTCTTTGAGGATATATTTATGCGTAACTATCGAGACTATCTTTTGTTATTTTTCATATTTTTTGCATGATTGTGTGTGAATAACGTTTGTGGGTGTCGTTGCTGTAAGCCCTCACGAGACTATAACTCGTCCACTAGGGCCGCCTAGGGGTTTAAAGGCTTGTTGCATATGCTAAATTCAATCGTGATCCCTACGAAAGTGGCTTAGTTAATTTAGTAATTTTCATTTGTTAATTTGAATCTAGTTTTTATTTTTATATTTTGCTCGGGACTAGCAATCTCGCTGAATCATACAGGTCGAGGTCATGGCAAATGTATAAATCCTCCGTCACAGGTATCCGGATAAATCCCAGAGATACAGATGTAAACGTCAAATCTCTATGGGGATTATCCAGTCGACTATTCCATTAGCAATCTCTAAAGAATGTTTAGAACTAGTTTCTAAACTTTACCACGGGCCCATGGTTTTATCTGATTGCTAATCATATGGACTACCTATGCTCTGGTACACAGAACTGACGGATCCTATCTTGATACACATAGGACACCCTGAGGATCTATCTACACCCAACGAACAGGCGGAGGTCTGATCTAAATAGATCGGTGACGTGACTGCCATCTAAGTGTAGAAGATGTCTTATGTGCCCACAATGGCATCTCAAGTCTAAGAATCACAAGTGCTACTCAACCCGAGAATATTCTTATTGACGCTGGTGTACCATCCATTAAGAATCTTCGGTGAGTCGTTCAGTGTTTATCCGCTATAAACACCTACACGTCTATACTAGTCTCCAAGACTAATGGTTCATTGAGAAACCATTGGAATCAAATATTCCAGTATACGACATGTACCGGTCTCAACGGGTTTACTATACTGACCAAGTAGTGTAAACCTTGACCAGGAACTGTCTGAGAATGACAACGTCATGATACTACTCAATGTCCGTTGCGACGTTTTTGCAACAGTACCATGACTAATCATTCTAAGGTCAATACGTCTTTACCATATAGAAAGATAGATTATATTATAGAAACTGCATATATTATTCATAATAATAATGTTTTACAGAAGTATTCAACATAAATACAACCGGGAATTGGCGCTCTGAGCACCAACCCCAACAAAATCTCCCACTTGCTCTAGTGCCAATATCGATTGTATCTAATACCCATCGACTCCACGTGTTTATCAAAAAACTTCGGAGGTATGGCCTTCGTCAGCGGGTCTGCTACATTATCTTCACTCGGTACCTTGCACACGACAATATCCCCTCGCGACACGATCTCTCGAATGATGTGGTACTTGCGTTACACATGCTTCGACTTCTGATGCGCCCTCGGTTCCTTTGCTTGCGCAATGGCTCCAGTATTTTCACAGTATAATGGAATCGCATTCTCGATACTTGGGACAACTCCCAATTCTGTGATAAAGTTCTTTATCCATACAGCCTCTTTTGCAGCTTCAGAAGCTGTAATATATTCCGCCTCAGTGGTGGAATCTGCTGTCGATCCCTGTTTGGAACTCTTCCAACAAACTGCACATTCGTTAAGGGTAAAGACAAATCCAGATGTAGACTTTCTATCATCGGGATCCGATTGAAAATCAGAGTCTGTATACCCATTAACCTGCAGTTCGTTTCCTCCATAAATTATTAACTTATCCTTGGTACCTTTGAGATACTTTAGGATATGTTTAATGGCCATCCAATGGTCATTACCTGGATTGGACTGATATCGACTAGTTACGCTAACAGCGAAACTGATATCAGGCCTCGTATATAACATGGCATACATTATGCTACCCAAACACGAAGCATAAGGTTGGTTAGACATTCTAACCTTCTCATCTTCTGTTTGTGGACACATCTTCTTAGAAAGGTGAATCCCATGTCTGAACGGTATGTTTGCTGTCTTACAGTTACCAAAACTATACCGTTCCAAGATCTTATCTATGTACGTTGATTGGGATAACCCAATCAGCCTCCTTTGTCTATCTCTATAGAGTTTTATCCCTAAAACATAGGAAGCTTCTCCCAGGTCCTCATGGAGAAATTCTTACAGAGGTATGCTTTGACGCTTTGTAACATACCTAAATCATTCCCAATTATTAGGATGTTATCAACATATAGGACTAAAAATACGACCATGCTCCCACTGGCCTTCTGATACACACAGGATTCTTTCGAATTATTGAGAAAACCAGACGATCTAATAATCTCGTCGAATCGAAGATTCCAACTTCGTGAAGCTTGTTTAAGTCCATAAATGGACTTCTTAAGCTTACATACCATACCCGAGGTTTCGCTGGACGCAAAACCTTCCGGCTGTTCCATATAGATTTCTTCATCAAGAAATCCATTTAGAAAAGCTGTTTTGACATCCATTTGCCAAATCTCGTAGTCATGATACGCAGCTATAGAAAGAAAAATCCGAATAGACTTAAGCATTGCTACTGGTGAAAAAGTTTCATCGTAGTCGACGCCAGGTCGCTGCGTGTAACCTTTTGCTACCAGTCGGGCCTTGTAAGTTTCAAACTTACCGTCAGGCCCGCGCTTCCTCTTGTAAACCCATTTACAACCGATAGGAACAATTCCTTCGGGAAGCGGAATCAAGTCCCAAACTTGAATTTCATGCATTGAGTCTATCTCGGATTTCATGGCACTTTGCCATTTCACGGAGTCAATGTCCAACATCGATTCTCTATAGGTGAAATGATCTGTCTCTTCAACTAAGAGAACATCCAGACTCTTTTCTTGTATCAAATACAAGCGTTCAGGAGGTCTAGATATCCTTTCCGACCTACGGAGTGTGTGTGTTGAAGGTCATTCATCTACTTGAACTTCAGGTTCCTCCGTTGGTTCGTTGTTTTCAGGTTGGACTTCATCAAGCTCAACCTGTCTATGATTACCACCTTCTGACAAAAATTCTACTTCTAGAAATTTTGCGAAGCGAGCTACGAACACATTTCGATGCTCGGTATCATAGAACAGATATCCCCTCGTATTCGAAGGATATCCAACAAACCTAAACTTTTGCCCTCGAGGCGAAAACTTATCTTGCTGAGTCACCCTGACATAGGCAGGACAACCCCAAACCTTAATATAATTAAGATTTAGTCTCCTACCGAACCATATCTGATACGGAGTCGTAGGAACAGCTTTTGAAGGAATCTTGTTCAAAAGATGTGCGGCTGTTAAGAGAGAGTAGCCCCATAAATAATAGGGCATATCTGTGAAACTCAACATTGATCGGACCATATCCAATAAAGTCTGATTTCTCCTCTCAGACACTCCATTGGGCTGTGGAGTACCTGGAGGAGTATATTGAGCGAGAATCCCATTCTCCTTCATATAATCCATGAACTCACCACTCATATATTCGCCGCCTCGATCTGATCGAAGGCATTTAATATATTTACCAGTTTGTTTTTCTACTTCATTTCGGAACTCTTTGAACTTTTCAAAGGTTTCCGATTTATGTCTCATCAAATAGACATAACCGTACCGTGACAGATCATCGGTAAAGGTAACGAAGTACGAATAACCACTGTGAGCAGTTTGACTTAGTGGACCACATACATCAGAATATACGAGTTCCAGTAAGTTAGTGGCGCGGTGTCAAACACAAGAAAATGGGGCTTTGGTCATCTTACCCTGAATACATGATTCACAAGTTGGATATGATTCAATGGTAAGATCTGGTATCAAACCATTCCTAACCAATTGGGTAAGGCGTTTAACGCCAATGTGACCAAGTCTCATATGCCAAAGTTCAGTATTATTAATTACAGGTAAACTACGTTTATTAACTCCAGTACTTAATATATCTTTTGAAGTTTGCAATGTATAATGACCATGCTGGTTTGGACAACAAAGGATCTAAATATTATTACTATCATATAAATATAAAGAACTATTCTTAATATTAATACAAAAGCCTTCTGTATCCAATACAAAAAGTGATATAATATTAGCTACACATTCAGGTACAAAATGGCATTCATTTAACAAAAGTGTCACATTCGGCAATGAGATCTCGCATACTCCCACTGCAACTGCATCCAAAGAGTCTCCACTCCTGAATCGCAACTGCATCTCCCCGGGCTTCAGCCTCCTACTTTCCTTCAGCACCTGCAACGAATTGCAAATGTGAATGGGACAAGCAGAATCTAAAATCCAGTTGGATGTAACGGCTTCACAAGCCAAAGATAAATCAATAACTGGAAAAATAAAAGTACCTGATGTAGATGCTCTGTCTCTCCTCAGCTGGGCGATGTAATCAGGACAATTCCTTTTCCAATGCCCGACCCGTTGCCGCAGTGGTGGCATTGTCTTCAGAAGCCCTCTTGGGCTTAGCAATATTCTCCTGTTGTTGAGGACCGAAAAAGCTTCTTCTTCTTCCCTTTCTTCTTCTTTCCTTGGACCATCCTTGGGAAGAAGCCGAAAGAGAAGTAGTTCTAGGAGGGCGAGTCGGTGCTCCCTTCTTAAGATCCTCTTCTGCCGTGAGCAACATCCTATGTAGCTCCTGGTAGGTACAGACAGTCCCGTGCATGTTGAAGTACATCACGAACTGGCGAAATGAAGCTGGTAGTGAACCAAGAATGACACTCCTACCGAGAATGTCATTCAAGATGAGATTATGTTGCCTCAATTGATCGATCAAATCGATCATCTGGAGAACATGTGGGCTAACATTTTGCCCCTCAACCAGACGCGCATGGAACAGTTCCATGGCGACTTTGTGAACAATCACTTGTTCTTGGTTCTCAAACGATTGTCTCAATCGCGTCATCATACTATAGGAATCTACATACCATAGTACTGTTGCTTGAGTTTCGGAGACAGTGAACTAAGGATATATGATTTAACCCTTAAATCATCATCCTTCCAAGTTTCAAAAACTTGGCGTTCCTCCTCCGAAGCATCTGTACCCACAGCAAGGGGCAACGGACCCTCAAGAACATATCCCAGCTTTTCGGAATCGAGGACAATCCTCAAATCCAATTCCCAGTCAGCGAAGTTCTCAGCGCCTTTCAGTTTGTTCGCATCAAGCATACGCGCAAACTGATTTGTGGATTGTGCCGCCATCGCCAATCTATCATATAGATCACGAAAAACGGTTAGCAGAAATTAAGCAGTTTCATATAATATCAAAAGCATAAACTAGATCATGGATTTTTAATCTAAAATGCCCATCCCACTAAATCATGCAATACTGTAATCCCCAAACAGAATACAAAGATTTAATAATTAAATTAAATACTAATAGTGAAAGGTGGATCCCGTGAATATATTTCGGCTCACAGCAGAGGCACGGTCTCGTCTACGTATATTCATCAGGTAGACAACTCATTTGTCAATCACTCAATAGTGACTCCTGGATTTCCGGTCCTGGTCGTTTCTCGTTGTCGCTGTGAAGGCATGCCCACAAGGAGACATACCAAGGTTAAACTCGTCAATGATAAACTCAAGTTACTTACGTAATCCTGACAGCTAGGGCACGTTCAGAATTCCGCTTTTACTTGAATTTACCTAGTATCTGATATACATCCGGTATAAATAAATCTCTATCAGCTACACCCTCACAGAAGAGGCACGGTCTCGGATGTAGTCACAGAGAAGTATTCATAAACCGTATTGACAAGACGGACCACATAACATGCATCAAATACATAATTACATTAAAACCTTATTAATCAGGGATTTTCCGCTAAGTGTCATGCACCCTAAATCTATTCAAATTAGATTCTAATAAGCATGCATAAAGTCAAGAAAACATGATTAAACATTGATTTAATTAAGCTAATCATTTTAGGGGGCCTAGAATCAGACTCGCTCTGATACCATTTTGTAGGGGTTTTTAGGGGCTGAATCCGGTAACGCAGCGGAAGCGGTGGAAAATCAGATTTTCCGATTTCAAAACTTTTTCTCGGATTAATTAAATAAATACATTTATTTAATATTCCAATAATCAAATTATGAAATAAAATTCAATAAATCATATTTAAGTGAATTTACCAAATTACCCTTACTTTGGTATTTTGTCCATTTTAGTCCGAAATTGATCAAATCAATTTTGAATGATTCTAAATCATTTCTAAGATGAACTTAGCATGTTCAAAACATCAAAACACCCAAACAACCAAAATCCCTAAATTCTAAGTCCAAGGCCGAGAGCCTCCAATGGTAGGCAATTTGTGTCTTTTGTCATTTCATGATTCAAAACACATCCAAATGTAATACAATCAACATGAAACTTTATATGCATCATATACACATACAAATACACAACATATATGAAAAGCCCCAAATTTGGAATTAGTTATGAACCCTAATTTTTCAATTTCCACAAATTGGACAAATTAGACCAAATACATTAAATCAATTACTTCAATCATCATTCTTACATCCAATCCAAGTCTCAACACAATGAAACAACTCAAGATAAAATCTAGGTCATCTAAGAGTGGTTCAACAACTCTAGATTAGCAACATGGTTTCCAAAACCTTAAAAGAAAGCTTACAACTACAATAGTCACAACCTTCCTTCACAATACATGCTCAACACTTTCAATAAAAAATTTCCATCATAAAAAAACACAAGAAATAAAGAAAAGAATAACTTAAGAACATCACAAGATGTTGCCTAGATCCTAAGGAACAATTTCCTTTCTAATAGTAAGTTTGAAAACCTTACAAAATCCAAGCTTTTCTTTTGGTTTTTTCCTTTTCTCCTTCACTTGTTTCCTTGGTTTCTTTCAATGGAGTTTTATGAAAAGTGTATTAGGTTAACCAAATGAAAAGAAAATGAAAACAATATATACTTGTGCATTTTTGGCCTTGGCCGAAAATTCAAGTAATGTATATACCAAATTTTTCATTTCAATTTCATTTCAAAATCATTTAATCAACTTGACAAATATCTAAAACACTTTATGGATATTTATTTATGTCAACAATGGCAACTAATACCATTTACTTAAAATATCCTAATGTAAGATATTTATATTTTAATTAATTTAATCATTTAACAATTAAATAATTAATTAATTAATCAAATACAAATATATTAAATATATGTATAATATTTACATTAAATATTAAAAATATATATTCATTTAGGATATAAGTCAAATTACTCATTTTGACTATTAATTAATGTGTATTTAAATTAATCAAATATTAAATGTAAATACCCAATAATTAGGCAAATGACTATCTAGTCCCTTTAGCATGTATTTTGCGTTTAACCTTTAAACGACTTTATAAATAATCAATATTATTTATTAATGTTGCTCTAGTGCTCTACGAGTATGTTTCATTATTGAGACTCTCTAGATTCATGTATATCCGTCACGAACTCCAATTTCGTGTCCATAATCTATCCACCCGTAGATTATGACGATCACAGATAATCTCGCTGAATCATACAGGTCGAGGTCATGGAAAATGTATAATTCCTCAGTCACAGGTATCCGGATAAATCCCAGAGATACAGATGTAAACGTCAAATCTCTATAGGGATTATCCAGTCGACTATTCCATTAGCAATCTCTAAAAGAATGTTTAGAACTAGCTTCTAAACTTTACCACGGGCCCATGGTTTTATCTGATTGCTAATCATATGGACTACCTATGTTCTGGTACACAGAACTGACGGATCCTATCTTGATACACATGGACACCCTGAGGATCTATCTAACACCCAACGAACAGGCGGAGGTCTGATCTAAATAGATCGGTGACATGACTGCCATCTAGTGTGTAGAAGATGTCTCATGTGCCCACAATGGCATCTCAAGTCTAAGAATCACAAGTGCTACTCAACCCGAGAAGATTCTTATTGACGCTGGTGTACCATCCATTAAGAATTTCGGTGAGTCGTTCAGTGTTTATCCGCTATAAACACCTACACGTCTATACTAGTCTCCAAGACTAATGGTTCATTGAGAAACCATTGGAATCAAATATTCCAGTATACGACATGTACTGGTCTCAACAGGTTTACTATACTGACCAAGTAGTGTAAACATTGACCAGAAACTGTCTGAGAATGACAACGTCATGATACTACTCAATGTCCGTTGCGACGCTTTTGCAACAGTACCATGACTAATCATTCTAAGGTCAATACGTCTTTACCATATAGAAAGATAGATTATATTATAGAAACTACATATATTATTCATAATAATAATGTTTTACAGAAGTATTCAACAGAAATACAACCGGGAATTGGCGCTCTGAGCACCAACCCCAACAGTTTCGCTGATGGTATATTGAATGGTTATCCTTATCCTCAGAAATGTTAGTGTTGTGTGATGAGCTTTTATTATAATGAAGAATTTGAGAATTTGAGACAATATCTTTCAATTAAAAAATAGAATTTGAGATAATAAGAGTAAATGAATTGAATATATGAGAAATTAAAAAAGTAAAGAGTATAAATTGTTTGTAACTTTGGAAATGAATTAAATGGTTATTTATAGATTTTTTTTTAATTTTTTGTGATGCCTAAAATATCCCCAAAATATAGTTGTGTGGCAATTATGGATTTTCTTAATTTTAAAATATTATATTAAAAAATAAAAAATAGTCTTTGGGGCCGGCTAAAACCGTTATTAAACGAGACCAAAACCGATGATTGTTTTCAACTCAACAGTAACCTAACCAGACTGGACCGGTTGATTACGGTTCAGTTACGATTCCAAACCATAATCGTGTGCATGTCTATATTCATGAACAGTTTGAACTCGATTCATATTTGGTTTGATTCAAAAATAATTCATATTTGGTTTGATTCGAAAACGATTGTATTTAGTTTTATTCGAAAATGATTCATTTACTAAATTAATTACTCGAACTCGAAAATAATAGCTCGGTTATTAAACGAGACCGACTCGCAAAAGCTCGAATCGACTCATTTTTACTCACGAACACTATTCGAAATAAATTCGACTTAAATCGTATAGATACAACTCGGCTCAATATATATGTATGTATGTATGTATGTATGTATGTATGCATGTATATATGTATGTATATGTATATGTATATGTATGAATGTATGTATCACAAATATTTGAGTCTTATAGGGAAAATATTTAAAATTTGGAAGAAGTAATAAAAATTAAAAACTTGATTTTTTTTAATTAATAGAGCTCGAGCCGAGCCGGATCGTTTAGGAATCGAATTCGAATCGAGCTCGATCAAAATATTTTCCTAATGAGTCGAGTTCGAACAACACATGTAAAATTGAATTACACCCTAATTAGCGGTGGCCACCGGTTCGGTTCTATTCCAAACCGGAACCACATCGAACGGTTATGGTTCCACTCTTTGTGGAACCATTAACCGAAATTGGACTAGATGGTTCTGATTTGGTTCTCGTTCAATTTATTTTCTTAAAAATAATTTTAAAAAATAAAATTAATTTTAAAAAATTAGTAATGGGATATATTACCAAATAAATATAATAAAAAAATTATTAATTTGAATTTTATTACATTAAATTAAAAATAAAGAGTTTGAATTTAAATTAAAAAACTTAAGTTGTACGTATTCTCTTAGGGTGAGAGAAATCAAAGCTCGCGTAATTCCATTATATTTTTTAGACACTTAACCTCATTACAATTATTTACTCATTATCATTATATGTTTCTCTTGTTGATCATTCAGCTTTTTTTTTGGAAATGTTGGAAACCCCGCCGCCAAACCACCCGTCCAAAGTTTAAGCGGAGCAGTTAAAATCCCTGACTGTCCTAGGCTCTTGCAAGAAATACGCCCCCTAGACTCGAACCTATGACCTGGCAATCAAGTATTAAGCCCTTTGCCACAAAGCCGCACCAATTGGGGATGCTTCAACTCCCTTTTGTGATGCCTAAATTGTTCCTAAATTTAGCCGTTTTATTAATGTTATTAAAGGTAATTTAGAAATTTAACATAAAAATAATATATAAAAAAAATATTGATTTTGTTGCAGGGAGCCGTTTAGCTCCCTGTTGCCGTTGGGCTCTTAGATGTTGCCCAACGGAACGATTCCTGTTGGAACCATGGTTCTTATGTTGGAATCAGACGATACCAACGGTTTCCAATTAGAATCGTTGGAACCGTCTGATTCTTCCGGTTCGACTAGGATGAAAACCCTAATCGAACTTGAAGAAACCATAATCAGATAGTTCATTCTGATTCGGTTTCAATTCAGAATGTATTTATGATAACAGCGAAAGAGTTGGCTTTTCAAAGTAATCTTTGCTATACAGTCACACTCATATTTTATTGACAAGAAATGATATTTATGGTACAATATCAATTTCAACCGCCATTTGTATCACTGGATAGCACTCGTAGTTTTTAAACCACAATTATAACGTTTTTGATACTCTAGTTTGAAAGTGTTGAATGTCAAAACCGGTCTGACACCGAAATCAAATGAAATAAAAGAATAAGAGATTGTTTTTAATGTGGTTCGATAAATCTAAGGCCTACGTCCATGAGTCAATCTTATTAAAGATACAGGTAAATGCTCAAGGGCTTACAATCTGTTTTGATTTTGGCAGAGTTTCTATAAAGTTCTTCCTCATTTTTCTTATAATGGATTTTCCCCTATTTATAGTGTTTCGAGAGGGGTGGGGGAATTACAATAACAAAAATATGGTAATCGTTGGAGATGACTGTAGGCAATAATTATCCCTGATTTATTGGGATTTAATATCATCTGAAATCTGAGGGAGAGATCTTTGGTGATACAACTGCCTTGAAGGGGTTCTCTCCCCTTTATTGAACTATTGAGGACGTTCTGAGTTTCATGAGGCCATTGGATCGTATGAATCTGCGAGCAACAACCTTAACAATATGTCATCTGCGATGTATAGGTCGCATGTGATGTATTTTACGATCTCTATGATGGGTTGAGCTAGCGGGTACTCTCGGGGAAATCACGTTCTAAGTGACTCAACGAGATTAACGGTTGTTTCTCACAGCCTGTGGGCTCAACTCGGTATCAAACCTCGTGAGCTGAACTCTTCATCCATTGGCCTTTTTATGCCAATGGACTTGTTTCATCTGATTGAGCTTATTCTGACATTGAACTCGTTTTTTTCCATGACAGAAAGTTAAAGAAATGTTATTCTACTATAGTTTGATATAAAAATTAAAATTTCTTTATTATTTTATTAATATTATTATTTCTCAAACTTTGAAAGTCATGGTTATCATTATCAAATATCATTAACTTTTATTCATAGAGAATTTTTATTTCATAATTACCGTATCTTAAACAACCCTGTGACTTTTCAGCTAAATTAATTATAACTATAAATTACAGCATCTGAATACTGACACGAGCATTAAGGACATTTACATCAGTAAGAATCTAAGATAGCAAGCAAATGAAGTAAAATGATCCAAAATATGGATATTTTACATCATAAAGTCTTATTTCTTAATAAAATATAAAATTGCAAGCAGATGAAGTAAAATGATCCAAAATATGGACATTCTACATCATAAAGTCTTATTTCTTAATAAAATATAAAATCACGCAATTAAA